>PITA01003381.1:0-140669 GCA_004023965.1 Spilogale gracilis
TATTTTGTCAAATGCCTTTTCTGCATCAATTGAGAGTACCATGTGGTTTTTCTCTCTTCTCTTATTGATTTGTTCTATCACGTTGATTGTTTTGCGAGTGTTAAACCACCCCTGCATCCCTGGGATAAAACCCACCTGGTCATGGTGGATAATCTTTTTAATGTATTGTTGGATCCTGTTAGCAAGGATCTTGTTGAGACTCTTGGCATCCATATTCATCGGCGATATTGGTCTGAAGTTCTCCTTTTTGATTGGGTCTTTGTCTGGTTTGGGGATTAGAGTGACGCTGGCTTCATAAAAAGAGTCGGGAAGTTTTCCTTCCGTTTCTATTTTTCGAAAGAGCTTCAGGAGAATAGGTGTTATTTCTTCTTTGAATGTTTGGTAGAATTCCCCAGGGAATCCATCTGGGCCTGGACTCTTGTTTTTGGGGAGGTTTTTGATCACTGCTTCGATCTCGTTACTGGATATAGATCTATTCAGATCGTCAATGTCTTCCTGTTTCAGTCTTGGGAGCTTATAGGTTTCTAGGAATGTATCCATCTCTCCTAAATTGTTAAACATATTGGCATATAATTGTTGATAATAATTTTTGATGATTGTTTCTATTTCCTCGGTGTTAGTCGTGATCTCTCCCCTTTCATTCATGATTTTGTTAATTTGGGTCTTCTCCCTTTTCTTTTGGGTGAGTTTGGCCAATGGTTTATCGATCTTATCAATTCTTTCAAAGAACCAGCTTCTAGTTTCGTTGATGCGTTCTACTGTATCTCTAGTTTCTGATTCATTCATCTCTGCTCTAATCCTTATTATTTCCTGCCTTGTGTGGGGGGTTGGTTTAATTTTTTGTTAATTTTCCAGTTCTTTAAGGTGTAATGAGAGTTGGTGTATTCAGGATTTTTCAATTTTTTTGAGTGACACTTGGATGGCTATGAATTTCCCCCTTAGGACGGCCTTTGCTGTATCCCATAGGTTTTGGATCGATGTATCTTCATTCTCATTGGTTTCCATGAAGTGTTTCAGTTCTTCTTTGATTTCTTGGTTATTCCACATATTCCTGAGTAGGCTCGTCTTTAGCTTCCAAGTGTTTGATTTTCTCCTGAACTTTTTATTGTGATTGAGTTCCAGTTTCACGGCATTGTGGTCAGAGAATATGCAGGGAATAATTTCAATCTTCTGGTATCGGTTGAGCCCTGATTTGTGACCTAGTATGTGGTCTATTCTGGAGAAAGTTCCATGTGCACTCGAGAAGAATGAGTATTCTGCTCTTTTAGGGTGAAATGTCCTGAATATATCTATAAGATCCAGCTGGTCCAATGTGTCATTCAAGGCTCTTGATTCCTTGCTGATTTTCTGTTTAGATGATCTGTCCATTGCTGAGAGTGGTATGTTAATATCTCCTACGATTAGTGTATTTGCATCAATATGATTCTTTATTTTGTTTAACAGTTGGCTTATTTACTTGGCTGCTCCCATGTTGGGGGATTAAATATTTACAATTGCTAGATCTTCTTGATGTATAGACCCTTTAAGAATGATGTAGTGTCCTTCTGTGTCTTTGACTACAGTCTTTAGACTAAAATCCAATTTGTCTGATATGAGAATCGCTACCCCGGCTTTCTTTTGGGGTCCATTGGAATGAAAGATGGTCTTCCATCCCCTCAGTTTCAATCTGGAAGTGTCTTTTGATTCAAGATGAGTCTCTTTTAGGCAGCATATGGATGGGTCCTGTCGTTTTATCCAGTCTGCAACCCTGTATCTTTTTATTGGAGCATTTAGGCCGTTCACATTGAGGGTGATTATTGATAGATATGTTTGTATTGACATCATGTTGCCTATGGAGTTCATGTTTCTATAAGTTACCTCTGTATATTTCTGTTTTGTGTCACTCTTGGGTTCGTTTCTCCTCTAAAGAACCCCTCTTAGTATTTCTTGTAGTGGTGGTTTGGTGGTTGCATAATCTTTTAGACCTTGGCGGTCTTGGAAGCTCTTTATTTCTCCTTCCATTTTGAAAGTCAACCTTTCTGGATACATTATCCTTGGTTGCATATTTTTGTCATGTAACTTCCTGAATATGTCTTGCCAGCCCTTCCTGGCTTGCCAGGTTTCTGTGGAAAGGTTTGACGTTATTCTGATGGTCCTCCCTCTATAGGTAAGGGATCGCTTTCTCCTAGCTGCCCTTAAGACATATTCTTTGGTTTTATGGTTCAAGAATTTTACTATTATGTGCCTGGAAGTTTTTCTGGCCTCATTGATCTTGGGGGGGTGTCCTCTCTACTTCTAGGACATGAACATTTGTTTCATTCCTCAGATTTGCAAAATTTTCATCCATGATTGGTTCAACAATATTTTCTAGGCTTCTCTCTCTCTCAATTCCTTCAGGGATTCCAATAATTCTGATATTGGAGCATTTCATGGCATCATTCATTTCCCTTATTCTGTTTTCTTGGGATTTTAGTTGTTTGCTCCAAGACTTCTCTTGCTCCTCCTTCTTATTCCATGTGTCTTCCAAATCACTGATACGATCTTCAGCTTCACTTACTCTGGCTGTTAGCATATTTAAATTAGATTGCATCTCGTCTAAAGCCTTTCTAACCTCAGCTTTCACTTCTGTTACTATGGCTTCCACTTTGAGACCAATGTTCTTTTCTAAATTGACTATTGCTTGGACTATTGCTGTCTTGAATTCCATATCTGTCATATTGTTTATGTTCATTTCCAGTAATTCTGTGGCCGAGGTTGCAGTCTCAGGGTTCTTATTCTGTTAGGTGTTCTTTCTCTGAGTCATTGTGGCGAGGAGTGGTTGAGGGGGTGTATTGATAGATATATCAGCCACTATCTAGGTGGATTGGTCGTTGGAAGGTTTTGGAGCAACCAGAGTTCACCACCGAAAAGGGAGGAGAAAGAAAAAAGAAAACAGAAAAGAGGAAGCAAGAAAAGACATCCCTGCCAGAGCGGGGCCCGGTGATAGGATTTATATGGTACAAAGCCATTACAGGGTAAAGAAAAGGGTTATCAAGGGTAAATGAACAGATCAAAAGGCGAAGCCCAACCTATATGACCCCCAAGACCAGTATTTATATAATATAGAAGCAAAGACAATTACACAGACACACTGACAAACTAGAGTCGGAAGGTGAGGGCAGACACTCCTTGTGGGCAAGGAATGCGTTTCAGACGCTCCCGAGTTTGTCTTGTTGTTATTGTTGGAGGAGTCCACTTTCAAAAGATATAGGGGGATTAGAACTGGTTGCATATAGGGGTAGTATTGAATAGGGATGTGGGATTGACTTGAAGCTTGTATCTACATGTACACGTAAAAGAGAATAAAGGAAACAGGAGAGAAGAAAGTGAAAAAACAGAGAGAGCGAACAGGGAAACAAGAGGCAACAACAAAAGCAGAAAATACAGGGGTGTGTTTGAAAAAAATTTAGGGTAAAAAAGAGAAAAAAATTTAAAAAAAATAAAAAATAATAAAAAAATTAAAAAAAATAAGAAATGTTATGGGGTATTGTATTGGGTATCACGTTGTGATAAGAAGGGGGCTAAAAATTGAAAGAAGAAAAACTGTGAGAATGTATTTTTAAGCTTAAAGTGGAAGCTTTAAAAGTAAAAATAGAAAAAAGTTTAAAAAAAGTAAATGAGGTGGAAAACTGTATCAATGAGTTGCAGGGCTTTTGGTACCTGTAGTCAGTGCTAGGAGTTTAATAAATTGCCTTTTCCCTGATTTGGGATTTTGCATTGGAGTGTTGTCCTCCTGAGCTTCTGGCTTGCTTTCTGGGGGCGGGGTGTGCCATTCCCTTTCAGTCCTTCTACCTAGGCTGAGTCTCTAGGCTTCCTTGCTAGAGGCTGTTCTCAATGGTAACCAGGTTATCAGGTTACAATTCTCTGGTAGCGGAGCGTTGTTCTTTTACGTCTTTTTTCAGCTGTTGCGGAAGTGAGGTCGGAGCAAAATGTCTGTGCCCAGACCTCCCTCCCAGAGAGAGCCTCTACATAGGGAGGGGCTCTTTCCAGTCTCCCGGTTGGCATTCTGTCACAGCCGGGCTGGTGCAGACGTTGTATTGATTTCTGCCCCCGCCCCCACTTGTCGTTTCTTTCCCACCCCTCAAAGCCACAACTCCTTTTGGATCACGCGACTTTGTCTGCGCCCTGGGACCTGCGGCCTCTCCGGTCCCACGCAAGTCTGTAAAAATGCCTTCCCTGGGGGGGGGGGGTCTGCGCGTGGCCCACGGTGTGGAGAGAAATAGGTGAGAAGGGCAGCAGTGTAAAAATAGAATCCACTCCCGCTGCTTTTGCGGCAGCTGCAGCAGCTCCAGCGGCGGTGCGCAGGAGCCCGGCAGCTCCGGTGGCAGCCCATGGGGGCACCAGCCGGCGGGAAAAAATTTGAAAAAGTCTCCTTGCCTTGCCCCAGGCTCCATTGTGTTCCCGTTTCTGTCTAGCCCCAATTCAGGCCATAATCTGCTGTTATTCCTCACTCACAGAGCACTTTCGTTTTGGGGTATTTGCTTTCAATGGTTCAGCTCTGCGGGCTTCCTCCCCCACTCCCCTGTCTCTGGGGGCAAGCCTCCAGACCCTCTTATTTGTTTCTACCTTTTTGCCGATGTTCCTTGTCTCTCATGGCGGTCCAGAAGAGGGAAATATCACATTTCAGGCTGATTTCATGGGTGTTCACGGAGGTCTTGTAGTGGGTTTTTTTTGCTGGAATTCAGCTCTCTTCAGGGAACTCCCCGAAATGTGGTCACCTGGCCTTCCGCCATCTTGACTCCCCCAGGTGCTTCAATTTTTATCTGAAATGTGTTGGGCAGGCCAGTGGACTGAAACTCAAACAGGATGTCTGTTACAATCCTGGCATAAAATTGTTTCTTCTTGTAGATGCTAATCCGATCTACAAAATATCTTCACAAAAAATATCTAGGCTAGTGCTTGACTAAACAACTGGGTATCATAGCCTAGCCAAGTTGACATATAAAATTTCACCATCACAATATATCCTGCAAAATATCTGGGTTATTAGAATCCAGAACTTCAAATGAGAGACCACAAGTCTTTAAACTTATAAAATACATATTCTGTTAAAAAATATTTTTACTTATGAGCTCCTGGGTGGCTCAGTGGGTTAAAGCCTCTGCCTTCGGCTCAGATCATGATCTCAGGGTGCTGGAATTGAGACCCACATCGGTCTCTCTGCTCAGCAGGGAGCCTGCTTCCTCCTCTCTCTCTGCCTACCTCTCTGCCTGCCTGTGATCTCACTCTCTGTCAAATAAATAAAATATTTAAAAAATATTTTTATTTATGCAAGGTTATAATCATTTTGATTTTTTAAAATCAGTTTGAAATTATCAGTTATCAGTGGAGTGGCAAAGGTGGAACAGTATAACATATGCAAAAAGGGAGATATTCTACAGCTTGAAATCATTTGGATATCCAGACTAAAGAAGAAAAAAAAAAAAGGAAGTTGAGCCCTAATTCACATTGTTACCAATTGTAGACCTAATTCCAAATTATAACTGACATTGTAGATATAAATGTAAAGGTAAAAAAATAAAATTACTAGAAGATTATTCAGAATAATAGTTTCATGAGTTTGAGGGTAGGAAAGCACTTACCATAAAGGAAAAGATTAGTAAGTTAAACTTATGTTGTTATTAAGGATTTCTATTTTTCAAGATACATGTGTGAACTGACAAACTTTAGACTGTGAGTATGTAATTACAACACATTGCAACAAGGAATCCTCATCTATATCTTCTATAAAATTACATGAAAAAGGACATCAAGACCCAAAGAATGAATAATCCAATCAAGAAATGGGCAGAAGACATGAACTGACATTTCTCCAAAGAAAAATGCTCAACATCCCTCAACATCAGGGAAATACAAATCAAAACCACAGTGAGATACCACCTTACACAACTCAGAATGACTAAAATTAACAACTCAGGAAACAACAGGTGTTGGTGAGAATGTGAGGAAGAGGGAACCCTCCTACACTGTTGGTGAGAAGGCAAGCTGGTGCAGCCACTCTGGAAAACAGTATGGAGTTTAAGATATAGAGTTACCCTACAACCCAGCAATCACACTACTGGGTATTTACCTTAAAGATACAAATGTAGTGATCCGAAGGGGCACATGCACCTGAATGTTTATAGCAGCAATATCCACAATAGCCAAACTATGGAAAGAATCTAGATGTGCATCAACAGATGAATAGATAAAGAAGATGGGAGAGAGATATATGAAAAACTATGTAGCCATCAAAAAGAAAGAAACCTTGCCATTTGCAATGACATGGAGGGTATTATGCTGAGCAAAATAAGTCAATCAGAGAAAGACAATCATCATATTATCTATCTGATATGAGGAATTTGAGAGGCAGGGCAGGGAGTAGTGAGGGGTAAGGAGGGAAAAAAATGAAACAAGGTGGGACTGGGGAGGGACACAAAGCATAAGAGGCTCTTAATCTCAGGAAACAAACTGAGGGTTGCTGGGAAGTGGGGAGAGGAGGCTAGGGTTGCTGGGTTATGGGAAAAATAAAAATAATAAATTATGGAATAAAAAATACTAAAAACTAAAATCCTAATAATTTTTCTCATACCCCTATATACAGTTCCTAAATATTATTTGAAACCCAATAAATATTTTTAAGAGTAAAAAAAAAGAAAAGAACAAGGACAACCCAATAAAGACTCTAATAATAATTTCACAACAGAATGTGCACATGAAAATATATTTAAACTCTTTAGTGACATGGAAGATATAGATGAAAATTTTGAGTGATATAATTTTAGAGACCTTCCAGAATTGCTTTAAAAAAACAGTAAAAATGACCAGTTGTTATTGAGGATATGGAATAAGTGGATTCTGTTACAATACAGTGCTGGTATTAAATAAGTACAAACACTATGACAAAGAAGTTTAGAGTACATGAAAAAACTTAAAATGTTAACTCCCTGGACAATTTTAATGCATGTAGTTTTTTTTATAATTTCATACTTCAATAACGTTATCCAACATAAGAATAAAAAGTGCTACATGGAGTGATATAGCAGGACTATATTATATTTAAAAAAATTAAAAGGATAAAATATGTGTTATATTGTTTTATTGTTGTAAATAAAGTTGAAACCCCTTTTCTGAAAGAAAATAGAAGGAATAATTTAGCATTTAGGAAGTAGAAAAGTGGATAGAATTCTCTTTTCATTCTGTAGTTTTGTTTGAATATTTTATGTCTATGAATTACTTCTGTATTAAAACAAATAAAAAAGGACGATATGCTGGTAAAATTACCATTTTTGCAATATTATTCTATAATAAAATAACTCTATAATAAAATAAATGGATTATAAAAGTAGACAATTCAAAGTGAAAGCAGGTTATTTTCTGTAAGAAAAGTGTAATAGCAGTATTTCCAACTTCTCCCTTAGGTTTCTTAGTGTTCCATACATTAATAAATTACTTAATATTTCACTTATTTAGGTAAATATTTACTTAAAGTCATACTAGTTATTCAATTTACATCAAATCATGTTTTTGTTAGGCAAACATCTTGAGGTCTAATTAATGTTTAATATAAGCAAAGGAAAAGTTGTATTACTGAGGTTTAATTCTTGTACTTGTCTCTTCCATGGAAAGTAGCATTGTGTAAGGTCCTTAAACTTGTAGTCTGTCACACAATGGATAGACAATATTTTCCATTTCATATGAGTATTGTTTGTTTTAACTAATGGCTCTATTTAAAAAACTCAGACAATTCATGTTGAGCCTTTCAGAATTTCAATTGTTATTCATGTTGTTAAGAATCCTTAAAAAATTTCCCTTTCCTCTTGTACTCTGATTTTACTCTATAATTGCATTGGCTTGTTTTCATTTGTTTGACTGTCCTTACAACTATGCTCCTGTTATGATATCTAATGAAAACATATTTTATATTCTTAAATATGATAGACTTGAAAGAAAAGAATAGAATGAAAGAAAAAGCAAAAGGAAGGAAGGAAAGAAGGAAGGAAGGAAGGAAGGAAGGAAGGAAGGAAGGAAGGAAGGAAGGAAGGAAGGAAGAAGAGGAAAGAAGGAAGGAAGGAAGGAAGGAAGGAAGGAAGGAAGGAAGGAAGGAAGGAAGGAAGGAAGAAGAGGAAAGGAAAGAAGGAAGAAAAGGAAAGGAAAGGAAAGGAAAGGAAAGGAAAGGAAAGGAAAGGAAAGGAAAGGAAAGGAAAGGAAAGGAAAGGAAAGGAGAAAGGAAGAAAAGAAGGGAAGAAAGGAAGAAAAGAAAGAAAGAAAATTAGGAAAAGACACTTAAAATGCACAAAATACGAATATTACCACATAACCTAAAAGCAATGAACTTGGAAGCTTCTCAATTGTTCTGACTTTTTTTGGGGGGGGATTGTTTTTTTTTTTTTTAAGGGATAGAAATCTTAGAATTATGTTTTACACACTTTCTCTCCTCCCAAACTTCCAGAGGCAGCTTACAGTCTGTCAGTGCTGCACGCATATAAGAGGTCTGGAAGGCAGTGACAGATGGAATGGTGTGGAGTGTCCTTGTAGCAGCAGCCTTTCCCTGCCAGTCCCCCTCTCGCCTTGTAGACAGAGTCAACACTAGATCTCTGGAGCATTTTAACCATGGCAAAGGACAACACCTCTGGCTCATCGCTGTACCAGTTAGTGTGAAAACTGGTGGTGTTTTCCCATTTCTTCAGCTATTTCAATGCTTTTGTGGGTACCATGTTTTCTGCATTAATTCCTTTGTGTTTTTACTGACTGAATATCAACTGGCAAGGTTTTCCTGATATAATGTTCATACTCCTTCAATATCATTTCCTTAGTCCAGGAGATAGTTGTGTTTGAATATATTTGAAGTAATTTTAATTCATTAAATTATCTGACATGACACCATGAATTCTCAACTATGTCTAAAATCCTGTTTCCAAATGTCAGGTTTTTGGGGGAAAGAAGAGAAACATAAAATTTTTCATACCAGATGAAATGATCCTTCCATCACGATATATTAAAATTTCTATCATCTATAAAAATATTTGCCTTAAGTCTTTTAGGTATGATATAACTATTAAATTCACTGGCTTAATTATGTTGCCTGGTACTTGACTGTTATGCATTTTTCTATCTCTTTAATCTTGATATTTTCTTTTTAGATTATAGATACACCTTTGGCAAGCAACATAGAGTTGGACATTTAAAATGAGCAAATCTAGGAGTTCTAATTAATTTACATTCACTGTAATTAACAATATATTTTCACTTGCTTTTGGCTATCTTAGTTATCCCATATGATCTGATGAACTATAACAAAAAAAGAAAAGAAAAGTAATTGTGCTTTCAGCTCATTGTTCCATAATAGAAAAAAAAATGGATTGCTAAAATTTGAAATTTGAAATGATTTTTCCTCTGGGTAGGAATAGCAAAGGTATCTTACCTCATAGGTAGATTGAGTACTTATTTAGTCCCTGTAGTAACAACCTATGTAACTTAGAAAGATCTTCTTTTACCTTTGTCCCGCCTTTGGAGAGTAAGTAGATTCCTTGTCTATTTTATTTTTTATGGCCATATCTCACTTGAGCATTGAGAGAGATCCTTCTCTTCAGAAATGCAAATCATTTGCCACTCACTTTTCCTGGTGTAAATTTGAAAACCCAGAGACCAGATCATGGGTTGAAGTGTCAAAGTGACTGATCATTAGGCCTTATTTGGTAATAAAACTTCCTGAATTATTTGTGTGTGAGTGGGTGAGGAATGAGTTCAATTTACTTAAGCATAACCCTAGCCAATTGTCTTATTCATACATAGTCTTTAAGACTTGGGAGTCCTTTACTTTAACAATAGGTCTCTGTGTTTGTCCCAACCCCCCTAACCCATATCTAAAGGCCACTGCCTTGAGAAAATTTGAAACAGTAGTGTCAGGAGAGGAAGCTTAACACCCATTTATTCAACAGATTCTAAACATTAACTTTGCTCCACATACTTTTCTAGGTACTAGAAATAGAGTAGTAAACAAAAAAAGAGAAAAATTATTTTTTTCCTAGAGCTTATAAAACTGTAAAGGGAAATAAACAACAGAATCTGAGCATGTAGCATATAGTTTGTCAGACTACAAAATGTGTTACAGAGAATAACAAAGAAGGATGGAAAATAAGGACTGTATATGAGAGAAAATTCTAATCTGAAGTGCACATTCAAGGATGGAGTTCAGGGTTACTCCAACATGAATTGATCAAGGAGAAGAAGGAATGAGCAAAAGAGAGCGATTAGAAGTCACTAGTGAAGGAGGAAAACTAAAATAGTTTGTCTGGAATCAAGGGAGGAAAGTGTTCCAAGTGAGAGAATGGCATCCATGGTTTCCCATGCTACATGGAGATCAATAGAAACATCGACTGTGTTTGTTCAGCGTTTGTTCAGCTTTAGGAAAAAAAGAAATGACTTCCCAATTTTTATATGATAACAGGAGGAGGATCTGGGGAATATCAAATATCGGCAATAGGGAGAAAATAGGGTTTATCTGGCGAGAGAAATTGGGTCAATAGGGTTTATGAGGATGGAAGAAATAATAGAATTTTTTATGAGAATGACAAAGCAGATAAGGACAATCTGAAAATGCAAAATACAAGAAAATTAATACAGTTCTGTCATCAAGTTGGTGAAAGAGGGTATGATCAACACACAACTTGAAGTTTAGACCATAGACAGGGGTAGAGAGAAGTAGCCACAGAGTCAGAAGTGAAGGATGAGCGGGTGCAACAGGGATAAGGTGTTGTAGATGTGTACAGAAATTCTTTTCTGATTTCTCCAACATTCTGAGTAAGATAGGACCCTTCTTCATGAGCTGAAAATGAGGAACAGGGAGGACACACGGGGATATTGAAGGCAGATGGGGAGGTATGGAACAATCTTCCTGGGGAGTGTGAGAATGAAGGAGTTAAGGAGATGCAGGATGGTTGCCAGTCAGATTGGACGGTCCATGGGATATTCAGTGTCATAGATATAAAGCAGACCAGTCAGCTAAGGGGCTGCTTAAAACCATATGTATATATGTTCAGAGTAAGAAGTATTTGCACAATGATAAGATGTACTATAGTTTACAGCAGTCCTTCAAGCCCACCGGGCAGAACAGAGTGTGATCACAGAACAGTCAGGATTGACGGAGACTCTTCAAGAAGACTCCAGGTTTTGTTTTGTTTTTTCTTTTTTAAGATTTTATTTATTTATTTGACAGAGAAAGATCATAAGTAGGCAGAGAGGCAGGCAGAGAAAGAGGGGGAAGCAGGCTCCCCGCCAAGCAGAGAGCCTGATGTGGGACTCAATCCCAGGACCCTGAGATCATGACCTGAGCCGAAGGCAGAGGCTTAACCCCCTGAGCCACCCAGGTGCCACAAGAAGACTCCAGTTCTTATCCCAATGGCAGCATCATCACCGTTTGTGCATACTTCAGTAGAAAACATGATGAGGGCCATGACACCACACCTCTCTGCTTGGCTCTGTGGTTCTGAGTCTTATTGTGCTCAGTCATTTTTATACACATAAATTCTTAATTTCTTAGATCCTAAACTCACATTAAAATTATTTGTTTATTTTTTGTTTGTATTTCCTTCTGTCAGTGATTGTCACTCTCTGACAACCATGACATCCTTCTCTAAATAGATGTATTTTTAAGTTATATTATCATCGCATGGTTTATTCTTTATTCTATATTTAAACTGTTTACCACAAGTTCTTTCATTCTATGACTTTGTCAGTCCATAGTTATTTTTTAAATGTTTTGAAATATTTAAGACAAAAAGTTAGGAAAGCCAAAATAGTGAATAGACATATACTTATCACAGGTTAAGAGATAGTATATTAATACAGTTTAAGTTGTGTCTTGCTCATGTGCCCTTCCTTCTATGCAGAGTTATTATTATGTTATACTTGGTGATTATAAAACCCATGTATTTCTTTCTACTTTAACAACATACATTAAGCTTTATAAGTTACATTTTAACAACATAGGTCAAAAGCAACTTAGAAAGTAAATGTACACTATACCACCATTTGAGTGCATTGTTTAGTAGAATTTCAAACTTTATATGAATGGTAATATACTGTACATATCTCACTTAACTTTCTTCTCCCTGACATGCTGTGAAGGTTAATTTCCAAAGTCTTAGAATTTGCCTGAATGATTTTGTTAAAGTTGCTGTATGTACCCAGGTAAAGTCATGGAACATACTGATTGATAGTGTTGCTTTATAATCATGGGTACATGGCGTTTCAGCATGGTTTGTACCCGCTTGTCACCATTGTTTATTGAAAACAGTAAGATTGATAATGATAAGCCAGAAGGTTTTACTGCTAAGCTGTTTGCATAGCAAGAATACGCCCGTGTGACCAGTTTGATAGAAGAAACCCCGCCAAGATTCCATTTTTGTATTTCTTGATTCTGAGATATTTTGTGCACATCTTGATGATTTCTCATCAAAGGGAAATACACAGAAAAATATTTATGTTTCTTCCTTATTGAAGTAAGGAAAGAGGAGCTACCACCTAGCTCAAGATCCCATGGATGACACAGTTTGGGGTTATGAAGTAAACCCTTAATTTAACATTGTTGTGATACTGTATGCATTCTTTCCTGAAATGAGCTGTAGATTTGTGAATTTTGTCATTTTGGGCCCTGAAAGTCATTTATAACAACATTGTCTATCTACCACTGTGCACCTAGCATCGTTGTATTTATGAAACTAATTCATGTTAATAGAGACAGCACTAATAATTTCATATTTCCTGCCACTTGTGTATTTCCATTGAAAGAAAATACCATAGTTTACTTTTTCATTATCTTGTTGATAGATATTTAGGTTACATTTTATACTGAACACAATGCCTCAATTAGCATTTGAGTACATGTCTCCACATGAATTTGTATAAGAATTGAGCTGTGGGTCAGAAGATATATATATACACCACTTCAATTTCATTAAATTTTGCTTGAATGACAAGCTCTTATATGAATTTGTATATCCAAAAGCAATATATGTGTTTCCATTCTAATCATCCTAGGAATTTCTTTTAAATGTTGGGTTTTTGCATGTTGGTCAATTTATGAAAAGTCATTGGGTTAATGCTGTTATTTTCCTGAATCTCTAGTAAGCATCCTTTTATAATATGATTGGCCATAGTACCTCCTCTCTTATGAATTACTTCTCTCTTCTTTCTTTTTATTTTTTTTCTATTTAGTTTACCTTTTTCTATTCATTTGTAGAATTTCTTTGCATCACTTATAGCAATGCCATTTTTATAAGTACAGAAATTATTTCCTATAAATCTAGGGCTTGTATTTGAGGATTTTTAAGCTGCAATTTGCTTTTATAAATTTTCAATTTGTTTCTCCTTGCTTTATGTATTGTTCAAAAAATACACAAATGAGGGTGCCTGGGTGGCTCCTTCCTTAAGCTCCTGCCTTTGGGTCAGGTCATGATCCCTGAGCACTGGGATGAGCCCCCATTGGTCTCCCTGAGTGGTGGGAAGCCTGCTTCTCCCTCTCTCACTCCCCCTGCTTGTGTTCCCTCTCTGGCTGTGTTTCTCTCTCGTAAATAAATAAAATTAAAAAAAAAAAAAGGATTTTAGAGTTTTCTATTTATTGGAAGCTCCCTATAAGCCTTTTACCTGTTTCATCAACATTAATGATTGTTGTCTCAATTCATTTCACTAAATGTTGCATTCCTTCCATATTTAATTGAAATTGTTCTACATTGCTCTCTATTCTCTACAATATTCTTTTTGGTTGCTTTGCTGAGTATGTTTGACATGGCTGTGTTTGCTATTTAGGAGTTTTTATATTGATAAAACATAAACCAAACTGACTCAAGCAAAAGCAACACATATCAACTCCTGAAAGCTTTATAAAAGGGATACTTCTGGATTAGTTTATTCAGTGCTCACATGATATTCCCCAGATAGACCTGAATTAAGAGCCATAGCTCTGAATTTTGGGGTCAGTTCTATTCTCATGTTTCACTTATGGGCTCTCTACATAGAGGGTTTCACATTCTACCACATTCCCTTCAGTGCTAAAATTTGCTGCATCAGATTTCAAAAGGAAGTCTGAAAATTAAATCTCACTGACTGATTGACCTTGTTCAGGTCAAGGACTTATCCTAAAATACTAGGACCACTGGTATACTTTTTATTCTACTTTAACTCACTGCTTGCCTATTTTCTGGATTTTTTTTCCTTTTCTTTCTTTCTTTCTTTTTTTTTTTTTTGATCAAAGAAAATAAATATATGACTCTAGCAGTTATACCATGTTATTCATAGTTACTAGGGTCCTTCATTACTCTTTCCTTGAATGATTTCTCAGAGTCTGACAGAAAGGTAGCTTTTAAACTTCCACCATTGGAGAGAACACAGTTGTTTTTCAATTTAAAAATTCTGACATTGATGTTTCTTTCTAGCTCTTAGATTGTCCTCTAACCCCAAAATTCGCTATTAAAAGGTACCCTTACTAAGATCTTTCAAGACAGTGTCACTTCTTTAAGAGACATCCAACTCCACTCAAAATTAGAAGTGTATTTTATCGACTTTCTGTGATTTAATTCAAAATGTAATTGTAGCATTTTTCATAACATTCGATTTGGTGTCACAGTCATTTTCTATTTTATTGAAGATGGCAATTGTTTCTATTTTATGTCCTTTTAGTTGATTTAATGAGTTTCAGGGTAAGGAGCACAGTAAGCTTATTTAATATTATTTTTGAGAAGTTTATATCACAAAACTCATACGTGATATGAATTAGGTTAAAGACCCATTCACATGCACCTTTTTAAAAAAATAATCCTGATGTTTATCATGATTGACATAAGTTTCTCTCAACTGAAAAAATAATCAATTATATTTTGTTAAAATTTTTTTAGGTAATTGATTTAGATACTTCTATCCCAGCTAAAAACCGCTATTTTAGACAAACATTCCCTTTTTTGTCTGAATATAGTCTTAGCTCTTCTTAATTGACTAAAAACTTTAAAAATATATTTTCAACATATTATTTTTATATTCCACCAAAACAGTTATCTTTACTTTGAAAAATCTGGTAATGCCTTACACAATTACCAATGCTGATCTTTTAAATATACTCTTAAGTTCCTTATATTTGGAGGATTTGTGAGTAAGAAATATCAAGAGCTAACTTTTATACAAAGCCATAACTTAGAACCAAAACTTTTAGCTTCAGGTCACCATTGTATAATTTTGGGGACAGGATAGTGGTGGTGGTAAAAATATTAGCATGTGAATAAAAGTTTTTAAATTATTAATAAAATTTTTGTTAGTGGTAGTAATGAAGCAGTAATGGCAGCTAATGAAGCAATACATTGTGATATCAAGATGAAAATTTTATGTCAGGTACTTAATGCCCTTCTTCACATATGCCAATCGCAGTGACTGAATCTTTTTAATACCATGTAATAGTGATAGAAAAATTAAAAAATAA
Organism: Spilogale gracilis; assembly: GCA_004023965.1. Classification (NCBI taxonomy): domain Eukaryota; kingdom Metazoa; phylum Chordata; class Mammalia; order Carnivora; family Mephitidae; genus Spilogale; species Spilogale gracilis. The sequence continues at coordinate 15,467 of PITA01003381.1, forward strand.
ATAGAAGGAGAGGGAACTAAAAATGTTGAGAGTTTTAAACCAAGCAAGGCTTAAAATAATGATTTAACTATATGCTATAAACTGAGAAGTGACATAATGTTGATATTAATCCAAATAAAAAAGATCCAAATTACTGAGCAGAATAATTTTTTTTAAGATTTTTATTCATTTTTTGACAGAAAGAATGAGAGCACAAGCAGGGAGAAAGAGGAGGACGGAGAAGCAGGTTCCCCACTGAGAAGGAAGCCCCATGTGAGGCTCCATCCTAGGACCCTGGAATCAGGACCTGAGCTGAAAACAATGAGTTAACTGACTGAGCCACCCAGGTGTCCATGAGAATATTTTTTTTTAAGGATTTTATTTATTTATTTGACAGAGAGAGAGATCACAGGTAGGCAGAGAGGCAGGCAGAGAGAGAGGAGGAAGCAGGCTCCCTGCGGAGCAGAGAGCCTGATGTAGGGCCTCAATCCCAGGACCCTGAGATCATGACCTGAGCTAAAAGCAGAGGCTTTAACCCACTGAGCCAACCAGGCGCCCTGAGAATAATTATTAAGGAAAAATCTTTTGAATAAAACCACATATTCTGAAATTAATAGAATCAAACATATATGTGTACATTTAATATGTTAAATGGTATGTAGATAGATAAATACATTTCATAAACACTGCAAGGAATAGTTCATAATGGTGCCAAGCGTGGGCAGCTTTTTTCAAGTCACTGTATACCCGTTTTCTTGAAATGTTTATTAGGTTAAATGTTTAAAGCGAAAGCAGATGTCATAGTTTTTGCACAAAGAAGATGCTTATAACAGAATTTTAATACTCCAGGAACAATGGCAGTATGACATAACTTGTCCAATGATACATACAAAACCTCACGCTGAATTAAGAAAGAAAAATATTTTGGGGGCGCCTGGGTGGCTCAGTTGGTTGGGCGACTGCCTTCGGCTTGGGTCGTGATCCCGGAGACCCAGGATCGAGTCCCGCATCGGGTTCCCTGCTGGGGTAGGGGGGAGGCCTGCTTCTCCCTCTCTCACTCCCCCTGCTTGTGTTCCCTCTCTGGCTGTGTTTATCTCTGTCAAATAAATAAATTAAAAAAAAAAAAAAAGAAAAAAAAACATTTTCAATGCAATAACACCGTCACACTATCCCTTTGGTTTCTTTTTCATCTTTGGGACTAAGCACTTATTTACTGACTTTCCCTAGAGAACGGTGAGCTCTCTCATTTTCTGTGTGTTTCCTTACTACATGTTGCAGATTAAGATCATCACCATTACCTCAGGATACTTTGTGTAATATGTGTATCTAGGGGTAAAGTAATTTCCTCCCATGCTCAAAGATTATGGTTTGTGTTTACTTGCAAATGATTTCTAAACAACAAGCTAAGTTATCTCAAGTACCACAAAGACTGTTCTGTATTTCTAGGATTTAAAATTCTCCCTGAGTGTCTCAGTCGGTTAAGTGTTTGACTCTTGACTTCAGGTTATGATCTCGGGGTAACGAGATGGACCCCAGAGTCAGGCTCTGTGCTCAGCACAGAGTTTGTTTGAGATTCTTTCTGCCTCTCCCTCTCCCTCTGCTCCTCTCCCTACTGGCATGCACATGCTCTCTCTCTTACTCTCTCTCTGAAATAAATAAATAAAATCTTCAAAAATATTCCTCCTCCTTTAAAGATTTTTTCATGTTAATATCCTTTCAGTTTTAATATGAGCTGAATTTAGTATATAAGCACCAGAGAATTTCTCCAGAAAGAAAAATAGACACAAAACAGGAACATTTATTCACTCAACAAAAAATTAATGTCAAAACATTATACTGAACATTGTCCCATGACACTGTATCAGACAGAAGTAATTACTTCCCTCAAGGTAATTACAACATATTATGAATGCAAGTGTTTTAATTAGGGTTCTCCAAAAAAACAGAACCAATAGGGTAAAGAGATGTCAATATACATCTGTATCTATCCATGTGTTTCTCTCTTGAGAGATTTATTCATAGAATTAGATCACTCAAATGTGCAGGCTGACAAATTCAAAATCTGTATGGCAGGCAGACTGGGAATTCTGGTAAAGTTGATTTTGTAGACTTGAGTCTGAATTCCTGAGTAACAGCCATACGTATGACTTTAATGATGAAAAACTGAGTAGTAGAAATGAGCTTTTATGCAACTATTATGTTCTGTAGTTGTTGCTGCTTCTGTTGCTGCTTCTGTTGGATCCATATGGGTAGACAACATCTGTAGGTATGCATAAGGTAATTCCTGAAGAAAGTAGCATAGCCACTTTCATATCTGGAAGAATGACAATCTTAAATTAGAGTGTGGGTTGGGAATGTAACCTTAGGCTAGGATGAGAAGAGAAATATCACCTCTATTTTCCTTATTTAGAAATGATTATGAAAAATCCCTGATGGATATTTGCCCCAGTCACATGGTGGTATTTAAGGTCCAGGTGAATACATACTCACAAAATGACCCAAGGGGTGGGCTTTGAGACTGAGACATATGACAGCTTCCTCATATTTGGTATTAATATCTGGTATTAAAATTACCTTCAGTTATTTCCAGTTTGATCAGATCTCTGCCATGAGAAATTAAGGAAGTGTCTTTGATCCCACTTTTTCCCCTTACACAGGGTTACCTGGATAAAGAGAAATAATAAGATAGTATAATGTTTAGTAACTCACACTTGGGAATCAGACTACCTGTTTTCAAATTCTCACGACACTGCTTTCCAGCTTTGTGAATTTTGCGTGAGTTTTCATCTGCAAAATTAAGATAATAGTTGTGCCTAGAAGTATTAACGAATTTTATGCTTAAGCTGATCATCCCAATTTATCCAAACCGGATACTCTGCATTGCTATAGAGATGAGCATTAGGCTTATATTCATAAGTCAGTTCAAAAGAGAAACCCTTTGTATTCCTTATTATGAACATGGGAAGATAGAACATGATGGCAGCCATCTTGCAGACATGAGAAGAGTCTCAAAGCTGTGGAAACTAAACTGAGCAATCCCTCATGGATATCAAGCTGCATCCAGAGCTATTCCATCCTCAATGTTTTATAAAATAACCATTTTCTTTAAGTAAATTTGGGCTATGTTTAATTCATTCTCGAGTCTTGAAATTCATTAATTTTATTAAAAATAAATATTCAATTAGGTCAATGAGTTAGAAGCAAAGAGCAATGCTAACCAAAGATTTCAAATATCCTGATAGTAAATGTAACAATTAGTCAATGTAGCTATGCTGTAGTTAAAAAAAAAAAAAAAAGGAGAAATAAGATTTAGACTTGTGCTTCCAGTCTTTTTCAGGTGATGACATAAATAGAAAATAATAATATTTAATTAGATAAAGGAGACTTCTCACCATTAGAGTTGGAAGACCAGCTATCTATCCCTGCATGGGCTCCCCTGGTGGAGGAAGGGATTACCATCTTCTTCACACCTGTAAACCAATCTTACCACACCTTCACTGAGTGGCACAGAGTGTGGGAAGTTCTAGTCTAGAAAATTATGACATAGAAGGAGAAAGGCATGGAAGGAAAAGAAAAACTTGTAAAATGTTTCTGTCCCATGTATGCAAAGAACACTAAATAGATTTTGACCTTTATAATCTAAAATCTGTAGATAAATAGTAAAAACCTATAACTGAAATCCATGATTTCCAAAAGGCTAAATAATTTATTAATAAAAAGGGAAAGAAAATAAATAAGGATTGATTCCTTTAAAGATGAGGGGAGAAAAAAAAAGACAATGGAAAAAAATGAGCAGGCAGAAATTTGTGAAGTAAAATAGTAGAAATCCATTTAAATACATCAAGGTAAATCAGTTCAGTTAAGTTTGACACTAAAAGTTTGAAATTTTCAGGATGGCCATAAAAGTTTGCCTCTATGTACTATACTACAGCATTATCTAACTCAAAAGAAAATTATTAAAAATAAAAATGTTTTTTTAAATCATTAAAAAAATAAAAATTAAAAAAAATAAAAATAGAAAAAACTGGGTGGCTCAGTTGGTTAAGCGACTGCCTTTGGCTCAGGTCATGATCCCAGAGACCTGGGATCGAGTCCCACATCAGGCTCCCTGCTTGGCGGGAAGCCTGCTTCTCCCTCTCTCACTCCCCTTGCTTGTGTTCCCTCTCTGGCTGTGTTTCTTTCTGTCAAATAAATAAAATCTTTAAAAATAAATAAATAAATAAAAAATAAAAATGTGAGAAAAACATTATAGTGACCAAATATAACTATCATATCAAGATATCATATAAAAAAAAAACTTTAGATAGAAGAATATCACATTTAAATAAAAGACCCTCACAAAAATATAAATATAATTAACATTTATGTGCCTAACAATATAGACTCAAATTTTCTAAAGAACTATGCACCCAAATTATATGGATAATTAAAATAAGAACAACATAGCAAATGTGATGAATGCAACTTTCAAAAAAAATCATAGCCTGAGTAGGCAAGAAATAAGTAAACAGAAGATCAGAAAAATATTAGTCTGATACAATAGGAGACATTAATAGAGATAACATTTTTTGTCTTTATTTCTTTTTTTTTGTCTTTATTTCTTTCATCATGACAAGTATAGTCTTGAATTCCCATTCCCTGTTTCACCCATTCCTTTACCCGCTTTCCCTCTGTTAACTATCAGTTTGTTCTCTATAGCTAAAAGTCTGTTTCTTGGTTTGTCTTTCTCTTTCTCTCTTTTTTCCCCTTGCTCATTTGTTTTGTTTCTTAAATTCCCCATATGAGTGAAATCATATGGTATTAGTCTTTCTCTGACTTTTTTTGTGTTTTCTCTGATTTTTTTTTGCTTAGTATTATAGTCTTTAGCTCCAACCACATCATTGCAAATGACAAGATTTCATTCTTTTTATGGCTGAATAATATTCATTTTGTATATATTCCACAACTCCTTTATCCATTCATCTATCAGTGGAAACTTGGGCTGCTTGTATTGTTTAACTGTTGTTAATAATGTTTCAGCAAACATGGGGGTGCATTTATTCCTTTGAATTCATGTTTTTGCATTTTTGGGGTATATACTCAGTAGTGTAATTACTGGATCATAGGGTAGTTCTGTTTTTAATAAAACACTTAACTCAGTAGAAAATATGCATGACTTTAAAACAAACATCAAACATTTGCCAACATTGTCATCTTACAGTTCAGAAAGCATGGCTTAAGAAATTCTGGGCACTCAGTGTTATGTCTCTGATAACAATGTAACAATATTAGAAGTAAGTAAAAATAAGATTGTTAAAATTCAATCATACCACATTAAGAACTGAAAATATTGTCATAAATAATCCATAAATTATAATGATAATTAAGATATTTTTAGAACTAGGTCACAGTGAAATTATTATACCTTGAAACTATGGGAATCAAATAAAATGCTACTTATGAATAATTTGTAGCTTTTAATACATAGAGAGAAAGCAAAAAGCTAAAAATAAGTGAAGTAAAGCTCAACTCAGGAAACCAGGGTAAGGTATGTGCATAAATTTGCTAAGTTAGAGAAAAAAAGAAACTGCCTCCAAAATAGAGCAAAATCAAAATGTAGTTCTTTAAAAATCATAGGGTAAACTAATCAAAGCAAAAATAAAATGAAACTAACAAAAAACAGTAAGGACACACACACACACACACAAAAAATCCAATAGTAAGTAAGTGTAAAGTAAGGATGTTAAATTTAATATATATACCTGGGATTTTAAAGTCATAGAACAATTTTATGATATAATTCAGGAATCAAAATCTGAAAATACAAATGAAAAGAATACATTTCTTTTTTTTTTTAAAGATTTTATTTCTTTATTTGACAGAGAGAAACACAGCTAAAGAGGGAACACAAGCCAGGGGAGTAAGAGAGGGAGAAGCAGGCTTCCCAGTGAGCAGGGAACTCGACGCAGGGCTCCATCCCAGGATTCCAGGATCATGACTTGCGATGAAGGAAGACACTTAAAGACTGAGCAACCCAGGTGCCCCAAAAGGGATACATTTCTAGATAAACATAAATAACAATGTTAATCAGAGGGGCACCTGGGTGGCTCAGTTGGTTAAGCGACTGCCTTCCGCTCAGGTCATGATCCCGGAGACCCAGGATCAAGTCCCACATTGGGCTTCCTGCTTGTTCTCCCTCTCTCACTACCCCCGCTTGTGTTCCCTCTCTGGCTGTGTTTCTCGCTGTCAAATAAATAAAATCTTAAAAAAAAAAAAATGTTAATCAGAAAACGTAAGCTCCTAAAAATAGACCAATACACAGAAGAAATTGTGTAAATAGGGAAATTTCATGTACACACGTACATACACATGCAGCCAAATTTTACTAATACTTCAAAGAACAAATAATCCTTAATCTTTATCTTGCACAAATTTGTGAAGAGTAAAAGGGATAGCTACCAGATTTATTTATCCAGTTTATATAATCTTTATATCAAAATTAATGAAAGATTATATAAGAAAAAATTTACATAGATTAGTTCCATTATATTAATATAGAGACAAATCATTGTTATAATTTAGCGAATTAAATCCAAAACCTTATCCAAGATAAATCATGACAGCTCAAGTTCAAAATAACTTTATCCATAGAATTATCATTTAACCTTTTCTATATAATGTTAGAATGGCTTATCAAGATATCTAGTAATGCAATTTGCACCATTAACTGATTAAAGGAGAAATGGTATGGGAGGCAGAAAAAGCATTTTCCACAGTCACAGATTCATTGAGTGGCTGCTCTAGGTAAGAGTTTAAACCCAGACTTACTCACCTGTGCTTCTAACACACCATAGGAGCTAAGAGAAAATCCTAAAAATCCTTCTCTTTATTGATGCCATGTACTGTTTCATACTTGCATTCCACACTAATCAATGTGAATCTTCAAGTCTCTATACTTTTTTAAAAAAGATTTATTTATTTATTTGACAGAAACATAGCTAGAGAGTGAACACAAGCAGGGAGAGTGAGAGAGGGAGAAGCAGGCTTATCGCCAAGCAGGGAGCCTGATGCAGGGCTCAATCCCAGGACTCTGGGATCATGACCTGAGCAGAAGGCAGTTGCTTAACAACTGAGCCACCCAGGCACTCCTATACTTTGTTCTTTTAATCATCTACTTTGACCTTCCCTTCCATCTCTACCATGCAGTATGTAATTGTCTGCCTTATTCTGACCTCTACTGTAATTGATCTGCCAGACTTCTAAGTCCCCCGTATATAACAGATCAGTATCTAACAGTCCATATTCTAAAACCATGCCAGGAATGCATCTACAAAGTAATACAACACCAAACCACAAAATATTTTCACATTTTCCTAAATTACAAATATAATTCCATCAAAATGAGTTATACAACTAATTAGAAATTGAGTGTTATATAAATTAATCACAACTTATAGTCAAATATTCCTTATTTAAAACCAAAAAAAGAAATTATACAGTTACTACATAGATTTTTATATGAATTAAAATTTATTTACAGATACTTCTGACTTCCTTAGACTCTATTTGGACTTTATGCTTTAGAAATAATAATCACCTATCTCAGCATAAAATTTAAAACAATCTTCTTTTGGAAAACAAACTAGCCAGCAAATTACAACAAAAAATATTGCTCCCATTTCTCTCACTGCATTTCCCACTATGGAGATATACCAGAATCAAGAAACACAATATTTTATGTAGTTGAATTTGCAGGAAGAAGGTGCAATAGCGCCTAGAGCCATAATTTGTAATAGCATACTAAAAAATATTCATCAACCACAGATGGAGCTCAAATTATCTGCAGAACTAAACTGGAAATACCTGTAACTTAGAGGTAGTTCAGAAGGTAATAAAGGCAGTTGCCAGATTCTTCACCAAATGTTCCTTCTGGAGTCCTGTCGACTCTCTTCAAAGATAACGTCATCCTCTTGCCAGATTTGGCCTGCTGATGAAGAAAACCTCCTGTATATTTTTCTATACTTATAGGAGTTTAAAAGTGACCATGTATTTTCCAGAACAATAACTTTGCCTATACTGCCATTAATGTTCTAATACAGACTTTTTTTCCCTCTAAGAGTTAAAGATGAATAACTGTGGAAAAAATAAGTTTTGTTAATATTTTTGTTAATTTTTTTTAAAGATTTTATTTATTTGACAGAGAGAAACACAGCCAGAGAGGGAACACAAGCAGGGGGAGTGAGAGAGGGAGAAGCAGGCTTCCCGCCGAGCAGGGAGCCCTTTGTGGGACTCGATGTGGGACTCGATCCTGGGTCTCCGGGACCATGACCTAAGCCGAAGGCAGTTGCTTAACCAACTGAGCCACCCAGGCACCCCAATATTTTTGTTAATCTTTATGTTGGTTTGCTTTGGGGAAGTTTTACTTATTTGTCTTTTGGAAATATGTTAAGACCCATTTACAGTTTATACTAACAAATTAATATAAACCTTTTGTTATTTTTAAAGATGTATAATTATTCCATTACCGTTTGAACATTAATAAAAAATGAGAAGTAGTCTACTAAACAAAACTCTAGCCAGAAAGACTGGCAAAAAAGATGGGGAGGTAGTAATATTTTTCCTACTGTTTTATAATTATAAGAGTATAGGTTGGGGTGCCTGGGTGGCTCAGTCAGTCAATTAAGTAGCCCACTCTGGATTTCAGCTGTGGGATAGAGCCCCCTGTTGGCGCACTACCTTAAAATCACCACCCACTAACCCTAGTACCTCTTACACAAAGGAGAATCTATGACCCTTCATTAAAATCCCATTCTTGCAGAAACCTCAATTTCCTTGCTTCTCTATCATTTCATTGCATCTTTCTGGCAAACAGCAATCATAATTAAATCCACCTCAGTGCATGGTTGAATATGGCTAAAGAAACCTATAAACACAAAGATTAGTCTCACTTTAAACTCACAACTACTAATGTCAGGTGGACGTTTAGTGCTCTTCTAGGATCCTACTACGTAACCTAACACATTCACTCTTCTATTCACCTAGACTATTGCATGCCTTCTCTTCATTTCATACCTTTCTAGATCTCCTCTTCCATGTTCATTCTATGAATAACCATGTTTCCTACTTACAGAGAAAACAGAAATTATCAGTCAGAAGCAATGTAGTAAAGAACACTGTAATGGTGAATAAGTCGTTCTGTAACTCAGGAAGAATGCTTTGGGTAGAACCATTGCCAGCAGGAAAGGTAAAGTCACTTTAGGTTAGGTTAGCTAGAAACTGCATCTTCTAAAATGAAAGTACTCAATTTAGGCAAACTGCCACAGATAGACGGATGAATCCCTTAGAGAACAATGCCACATTGGAGACTCAGTGTGACCACTGAGAACGCACACAGCGAGTGCCAACTTGCTGCTGGCAAGTCAGACACTCAGCAATAGGTATTATTTAGTGAGCCCATGCATAACTTAGTTCCTGCTGCCACAGCCACTTTGTTCATGAGCCAATTTTGTGAGGAAAGAATGGTTGGGAAAGGTTGAATGGTGTCTACACAATGGAATGTTGTTTATTCACTTAATTCCTAAGATCCTCTTTTGCTGAGATTGCTCCTTGGTTGACATTTATGTTATATACATATATCTGCACATTCTCTGTGAATTTGGGGACATCTACTCATACTTTCTTCAGCAAATCCTTGTCTCAAATTTCCCAATTGTATCCTTTCCACATTACCTATCATCCAGCCAGACAATGTCATTGCTCATCAATCAATGTATATCAGTGTGTTTATAAACCTCTCCTTCCACCCAGGAAACATGACCAAGCTAAAACACAGTTAAAAAATCTGCTGACTGGGAAGAATTTATTTTACTTTTGTTCTTCAGAAGCATCTTTATGTGGCTGCATACTCCAGCCATCCACTTTAGATGGTGCCAAGTATACCTTCAAAACCATATGTAAATTATGCCCCCCTTTGATTTCTTCTTAGGTTGCCTGAACAAACATAAGGAACTTTTGATGAAGATACAGGTGTGGATTGAGAGAGAGGAGACAATATAGCAGCAAAAAAGAACTATGGGGGTTTGAGTCACTTCTTCTTGCAACATATTTATACTGCTAGAAATTATGAATATCATAATTTGCAAAGGTACAGTTTTATATTATTAAACAGAATAATCATCTTAAATATTTGCTTTTAGATTACTTTACTCATGCAGCTCTTCACAATGGCATACACTTTCCTTAAATGGGCATAATTAAAGATTCAATTTTTTGTTTGTTTGTTTCAGATCCCCCTCTAAAAGAATGTTACCCCTAAAATACAATATCATTATTATCAAAAAAGGAAGAAAATTAGGACAATTTGTTTCACTACAATTTTTGCCCTGCCTTTGAGCCAGCAAAGCAACACAATACCCAGTGTCATACATAATTTTGATCAAAATATATTATAATTGTATATAAACATAAATGCAAATGTAAAGCTATATAGATATATCTGAACTTTCATCCCATTTATTGCAATAATTTCAAAAATATTAAGAAGATAAACAAACATCTATAACAGTAATCTTCCTTTATTCCATTTGCCCCTGTTATTACAATTCTGTATTCTCAGTGTGTGGTTCTATCCACACTTGGGGACTACACCATATTATAAATCGGTGACTAGGGCAAATAAAGACTGATCCAATATGATCAGTTATTTAAATGGTACATGGCATAAATTTTCCTATTCTGTTATAGTCTAAGCATGAGAGCATGAGTGTTTGCAAGTGTTTGACTTAGTGGTTAAGGAATTTTTGACTTTTTTTTTTTTTAAATATTTTATTTATTTATTTGACAGAGAGAAACACAGTGAGAGAGGGAACGCAAGCAGGGGGAGTGAGAGAGGGAGAAGCAGGCTTCCCGCCGAGCAGGGAGCCTGATGTGGGACTCCATCCCGGGTCTCCGGGATCATGACCTGAGCCGAAGGCAGTGGCTTAACCAACTGAGCCACCCAGGCGCCCCAAATTTTGACTTTTTATAGTGACTAATGTAACTGTTTTCCTTTTAGTACAAGACTGCTAATTATTCTTGCAAATAAGAGTGCCATAGATATTTTTCAATTGTCTCCATACTCTTTTTCCCTTACTGTCATGCTATTCTACAGACAGCTTTATTTCTCATATGTCTCATATATTCTTCTTGCTCCTGTGGACAGTGGTTTCACCATCTGTTCAATCCATTGGTTGACACACCCACTCTCTACCTAAGCTGCAAGATACTTCATGTTTTAAATATGTTAGGTCCAATGATATAAAATCATAAATTATGTCATTGTTACTTTTAAAGGGCAGAGAGAGAAGAAAATATACTATTTCCTTCTATCATTCTTGTTTCAAGATCATTATCAATTTTAGGTTATTCCTTCATGAATAGACTATAATATTAACTTGTTTAATATGTAAGATGCCATTTAGAAGTGCTAATACGGTGTTGCCAGGACTTTAATGGAGCTTATGTTTCGGTTCTGAGAGACAAAAATAAACCACTGAGTAAGAGAGAAGTATTATGTCAGAATAGAATAATTATTATGAAATAATGATTTTAAAAAGTGTGTAATTATTATGAAATAATGATTTTAAAAAGTGTGTTTTTAAAAAGTGTGTAATAACTGAAGTTATTATGAATAGAGGAAAACATAAAACACGGTGCTTCTGAACAAATCACACCAAAGTCAAGGTGAAGAATGCAGAAGGGCCAGTTATTCCGAGGTCTGGGCTGTGCAGGTTCCTGATGGAGAAGAAAAGCTTGTTGTGTGGGAAAAAAAGAAAAGAAAAGAAAAAGAAAAAGATGTCAGTCTGGTGGAGACACGGTTATGAAAGGAAAGATGGACAATAAAGAAACTAGGTAGTTAGCCTGAGGGCAGATGCTGTATAAAGACCTCAGATATTTCTCCTAAGTGCTATAGGAAGCTTTTGAAAAATTTTAAGCATAATATAATGGTGACATAACCTAGTTGAAGCAGAAGGTGAGAGATAAATTAAAGGCTTCTAGTTGAAGAATTCTAGGTAAGATATCTGGGGTTTGTACTATAATGGTGGTAATGAAGATGAGAAAAAATAAATGGAACTAAATTTGATTTTCCGAGTAAAAATTATGTCTTGCTCATGAACTGGGAAAGTGTTATGAACATCTGTGAGAAATAAAGAAATGGTTGTTAAATTACAGATAATAGCATTATTAGATCCTGTTCTTATTCTGTGTCTCATATGTGCTGAATATTTCCATGTGCTTTCTCTCAATATCTATGTAAAATAGCCTCTTCTCAACACTATTAAAGTATATGTCCATTAATATATTTATTCATTTGATTATTATGCATTGTTTGCATTAGGTTACTTTCTTTTACATTATATAACAATTCCTATGACTCAAGTCCAATTTGAGACAATGAATAAAGTAGTAAAAATAAATCCAATTTCAATAAATATAATTATTTTAGTGAAATATCATTATGGCATTTTACAAAACATCTTTACATTCAAAATCTAATGCTGTTCAACAAGTCTCAGTCTTATAGGGACCAGTGGATGACAAATCTAAAAAATAATGATAAAGTATTTGATAAGACAAAATCATAATAGTTGATGGACCAAGAAAACTATCTTTAAAATTGAAAAATAGGGCGCCTGGGTGGCTCAGTTGGTTGGGCGACTGCCTTCGGCTCAGGTCATGATCCCGGGGACCCGGGATCGAGTCCCACATCGGGCTCCCTGCTCGGAGGCCTGCTTCTCCCTCTCTCACTCCCCCTGCTTGTGAAGCCTGCTTCTCCCTCTCTCACTCCCCCTGCTTGTGTTCCCTCTCTGGCTGTGTTTCTCTCTGTCAAATAAATAAAATTAAAAAAAAAATAAAATAAAATAAAATTGAAAAATAATTTGATAGAAAATAAAATGTTGCCTGTACAAATAATTTTTAAATTGTTTTTCAAATTTCAGTTAGCTAACATACAGTATAATGTTAGTTTTAGGGGTACATGATTCAACACTTCATGCAACATTTGGTGCTTATCATAGCAAGGGCGATCCTGAACATCCATCGCATATTTCACCCCTCCACCTACCCACCTCCCTCACCCATCCTCCCACCAACCTCCCCACTGGTAACCATCAGTTTGTTCTCCGTAGTTAAGAGTCTGTTTCTTGATTTGCACCCCTCTTTCCCCCCCTTTTTGCTCATTTGTTTTCTTTCTTACACTCCATATATAAGTTAAATCATATGGTATTTGTCTTTCTCTGACTGACGTATTTCACTTAGCATATTCTCTAGCTCCATACTTGTCATTGAAAATAGCAAGATTTCATTTTTTTTATGGCTGAGTAGTATTTTATTGTATATATATATACCATCTCTTCTTTATACATCATCAGTTGATGGACACGTGGGCTCTTTCCACAATTTGGTTACCACTGATAATGTTTCTATAAGCATCAGGGTGTATGTATCCCTTTGAATTAGTAGTTTTGTATTCTTTGGGTAAATACCTAGGAGTACAACTGCTGAATCATAGGGAAGTCCTATTTTTAAACTTTTGAGGGACCTCCATACAGTTTCCACAGTGACTGTACTAGTTTGCATTCCCACTAAAAGTGCAAGAGAGTTTTCCTTTCTCTGCAACCTCACTAACACCTGTTGTCTCTTGTGTTGTTGATTTTAACCATTCTGACAGGTGTGATATTTTTTTTTATTCAAGCTTGAGTTCACTTTATTTTCCTCATATAAAACTACGTGGTAGCCACAGCTGGAGCCTGGGTCCTCTGCACAGAGACTCTGGTGTGGGTCTTCACAAGGTGGTCCGTGAATTCCTGATAGGGAGACTTGGTGAACACAGTCTCCTTCCAGAGGTCGGGGATGAGATAGCTGTAGGTCTTGGAGATGGCATCAAAAGTAGCCTTAGCGAAGTTGCCCAGGGTGGCCGTGCAGCCTCTGGCCGAGGTGTAGCAGTCATTGATACCGGCCATCATCAGCAGCTTCTTGAGCACAGGGGCGGAGACGATGCCAGTGCCTCTGGGGGCAGGGATAAGACGCACCAGCACAGAGTCACAGCGCCCAGTCACCTTGCATGGAACAGTGTGGGGCTTGCCGATCTTGTTCCCCCAGTAGCCTCTCTGCACAAGAACAATGGAAAGCTTGGCCAGAATGATGGCCCCACGGATGGCAGTAGCCACCTCCTTAGAGCGCTTGACAACCCAGACCAACGTGTCCGTTGTAATCTCCGATGGCAACAAATGCCTTGAATCTGGTCCGCTGGCCAGCAAGGGTCTGCTTCTGCACAGGCATGATCTTCAAAACCTCGTCCTTAAGGGATGCCTGCAGGAAAAAGTCGATAATCTCAGATTCCTTGATGGGCAGGGAGAAGAGATAGATCTCCAGGGACTTGATCTTCATGTCCTTGACCAGGCGGCCCAGCTTGGTGACGGGGATCCACGCCTTGTCTTCGGCCTTGCCTCCGCGAGCTCCGCGGCCTAGGCCCCGACCCTGGCCACCGCTGCGTCCACGGCCCCAGATGGTGCTACCGAATCCTCCGCGGAAGCCACCCACAGCACTGGCGTCATCCGCCATTTGGTGTTGGTGTGATATATTTCATCGTAGTTTTGATTTGTATTTCTCTGGTGGTATCAAAGATTTTTAATGCAAGTAGTTGTTAGGATTTGAGGAACACTTAATTATAAATAATGGAAAATAGAAGAAAACAGTAGTTCAAGGGAAGATTTAAGCAACGGAGTAATAAATATCTAGATTAAAGACATATTTTCACTAAAATATGACAGCCATTATGACATCTTGAGTATGGACTGAAAACGAACCAGGTAGATTAACATATGTACAAATTCATACCTAATGCACAGAAAAAGGAAAAATAAATAAAAGGGCACAGTGTATAATGTTAAGTATAATAAAACCTGAGAATCAAAACATGAGAAATAAGACATAATTCAGAGCAGTCATTAATTTAGAAATTATAATAGTATTTTAACAAATGCACTTCTTTGTTTTCTCTTTTGTTTTCTCTGCACACTTGTATGCTCAAATCTGAGTTATATTATTAGAGTCTTCTGCATTCATAACATCTGTTGCAGTGTTTCATAAACTTCTTCATTCACATTGTTACCAATAATGTGTAGAATCTCAACACCTTGTTACCTTATGTAGTTATTTAACATCTTTTGTGAAACAGATAAGATGGTGCTTTCCTACCCTGCATCTAACCTTGGTTAACAAAAGATACAAATATATATATTTAAATTCATTGCATCCATAGGTCATAACTTTGTCTTCACTTTTTTCTTCATGAATAGAAAATCAAATTCCCTTGACAATTTTGTTAAACGTTGACTACAGTTGTTGACTAAGAAAATTTGGAAGATCTTAATGAAAAGGAAGAAAAATACTTACTCTGTAACTAGACAGAATACTGATAATGTAGCTTTCTTTTTCATTAGTGCATTGTGATCATAGCAATATATGAATATCCAAAGCAGTTCCCATGGCTTTGGAGGCATACTGTTTATACACACATCAACATAAAATATACCATATATTCATCCTTTCACCTATACTCCCATATAGTGGATTGAGGAAAAACCATGGTTTGAACAGTTGGCAACAATGTTCCTTTTAAAAAAAGGATAAAAAAGTAGTAAAGAAAACCCCACAAAGAAGAGTTTTAATACTTTTTTTTTTTAAAGATTTTATGTACTTATTTGAGAGAAAGAGAGCACAAGCAGGGAGAGCAGCAAGTAGAGGGGGAGGGAGAAGCAGGCCCCCACTGAGCGGAGAGCAGGACATGGGGCTCTTTCCCAGGGGCTGGATCCCAGGACCTTGGAATCATGACCTGAGCTGAAGGCAGACACTTAACTGACTAAGCCACCCAGACACCCCTTAATAAGCTCATTGAATTATGTGAGAAATAAATGAGAAAAAAATAGAATATTAAAATAGCACCTGGCACAGAAGTGCTCAATAAATGTTAGTTATCATTAGTGTATAACAAGCACCTACCTTTTATTTTTTTTAACGATTTTATTTATTTATTTGACAGAGAGAAACACAGCAAGAAGGGGAACACAAGCAGTAAGAGTGAGAGAGGGAGAAGCAGACTTCCCGCTAAGCAGGAAGCCTGATGCAGGGCTGGATCCCGGGTCTCCGGGATCATGACCTGAGCCAAAGGCAGTTGCTTAACCAACTGAGCCACCAAGGCGCCCCGAGCACCTAACCTTTATCCCTCACTAAACTCCAAGGACTCCCAGAACAAACATGCCTGGTTAATTAGTATCATTTTGGCAGAGGTAAGTCATCTTCACAGGGAAAAACAAACTGCTCCCAAGAAAAACCCGAAAGATTCCTGTATTTTGGTTTTCTAAACACAACAGTCCTGCCAGATTATCAAATCAAATTCACAGTTGATAAGGCACATTAACACACATCACAATGGTAATCTCAAACATTTTATTTATTTATTTATTTATTTATTTATTTGTTTGTTTGTTTGTTTGTTTTTTACTGTGTGGTGGGGTGGGGCAAAGGGAGAAACAGAATCTTAAGCAGGCTCCACAGTCAGCACAGAGCCTGAAGGAAGACTCTATTTTAGGATCCAAAGATCATGACCTGAGCCAAAATCAAGAGTTGGAGGCTTCACCAACTGAGACACCTGGGTGCTGCCCAAAATGTCTTGTTAATGCATAATTCTGAAATATGTTGAGATAGCTAAGAAATCGAAAGCACTTGAGGAAAATAAAATTTAATTCTAAGACAAGAAAAGAGCAACTGGAAAATAGTAACTTTTAAAAATATATATAAAGGCAGGGAAAGAAATCTTCAAAGGTGATGTAATTAATATAAACTTTAAGACCTAATATCCTCAGGGGACATCAGTCATTTTCTCCTACAGTTCTCCACAGATTGGATGAGACTCCCCCACATGACTGAAGGTAAACTACTTTACTCCAAGTCTGCTGATTTAAATGTAAATATTATCTAAAAAATATCTTTACAGCAACATCAGCTGGTGCTTGATGAAATATTCAGAAACACGTGGCCTAGCCAAATCGACACATATATCACAACAACTTCAGTAAAAATAAGAAGACAATAAACTATATATGTTGTGAAAAAATATATTGTTTTAAGCAGATGTTCTGAGAGCTCTAATCAAGTCAACTCACATACTTTGTAGTCATTCATTCTGAATTTGTCATCCCACCTTTGGATTTAGTTAGTATTGACAATGGATCCCTCAATCCATCCCCTTGATTAAAACAGATTGAATAAATCCAAAAATTTGAATCCAACTTTCTTCAATGTTAAGCATCAGTGTTACTATCCTGTGTACTTTAATATGGGTCATAAAAATAAATAAGAAATCAGTCCTTATGCTCTCATTCTCTAAAAATAGTGATTAAAAATGATGATTCGGTTTATTTGCCAGTTTTAGTCCGATACTTTGTCTCTCTAACTGATTTGTACAAGTTCTTTATATAATCTGGTTATTTAACAGGATATATAACTTATAAATATTTTCTCTCATTCTGTGCACTGTCTTTTCAATCTATACATTTCTCCAAAGAAGATGTACAAATTACCAACAAGCACTCAACATCATTAGAAAAATGCAAATCAAGACTACAATGAGATACAATTCACATCACTTGGTTTCAAAAAACATCATTATCATCACCAGAGAATAAAAAATGCTAGCAAAGATAAGGAATACTTAGAATACTCAAAAATTACTGGGGAAAATGTAAAATGGTACAGTCACTATGAAAAACAATTTGGCATGTCCTCAAACAGTTAAACACAGAATTACTACATGATTCAGCAATTATGTTTCTAAATATATACTATAAATTAAAAGCAGGTACTCAAAGAGTTACTGATGTGTGACTCTTCATAAAATTATTAGTCACAATAGCCAAAACGTAGAAACAACCCAGAGGTCCATCATCTGATAAATGGATAGCCAAATATGGTATACTAATGCAATAAAATATTAATCAGCCATAATAAAGAATTGGTCACTGATATATGCTATAATGTGGATGAACATTGAAAACATTAAGCTAAGTAAATCAAACACAAAGGTAACATATTATGATTCCATTGTTATAAAACTTAGAGAATAGGCAAACCTATAGAAACAGAACACAGACTTTGCAAGGGCCAGAGAATGTAGTTTGATGAGTATGGGGCTTCTTTTGAGGGGAGATGAATATGTTTTGGAACTAGACATCTAGGTGATGGTTGTACCACATTGTTAATGTACTAAATGCCACTAAATTATACACTTAAGATGGCTAATTGTTGATATCACACATAAAAATTTTACCTGGATTAAAAAAAAATGTTAATTCAAACACCTAAAATAAGTGTGAAGTTGTATAAAAACCAAAGACTGTAATAGAAGTAGAGGCAAAAATTTATAATCACAAAGAAAATATAACAATCAATACAAATAAAAATTAGAAACAATATCACAATGGAGATGTATCTGAGCTGAGATTTGAAAGATAAGCAGAATATTAAAGACACAAAAGGTCAGGTGGCTTTCAATCTGTGTGTACCATGTGAGCAAAGAGCAAAGCCAGAGTTTGGGATGATTAGAGGATAGAGTAAACAGGACAACATGTTTAGAAATGAGGGCTGTCAAGTAAGCAAAAATCAGATGGAAAAAACAGACAAATGTATGATATGATATATCATCACCTTAATTCTATAGCTATCAATGGACTATTGAGCCATTTTGAAAATAAATATGTCAATCTGTAGAGTTGGATAGCTTTTTTGGTCAATTTAAAATAAGTATGACACACATTTAGACTATGTTAAATAGTTTAGGCAAAAGATTATAAAACACTAAAATGAAAATAGAAAAGAAAAATGTAAATAAAATATTTTGCATGGGAAGTCATGGTTAAATTTTGTCTTTAAATAAATATATTCTGATAAGGATAAAAAAGATTTAAACTGAATATATTTTGGAGATTTCTAGATTTATTTTCCAAATGGAAGGTAATGTCTCTTACAAAAAAACAAAAACAAAAACAAAACAAAACAAAACAGATATATGGAAAGCAGAGAAGAGTGGAAAAGATATTTAATTTTGCTGACTAAAGAGCACATGGTATGTTTAGGGTGTGTTCCCATGTCGGCAGCTATCACCATTCAGGGAAGAAAATGAAGTATCTTTAAATATTCATTCAGAATTTAAATACTCTTTCAGAATTTCCAGATTGCCTTCAGAGTTTTAACCTCAAAGTCAGTTATTTATAACATTGGCTAAAATCACTATTCCATATATATATATATATATATGACAAACTAACTTTCTGTATAGGAAATAGCCATTGTGGACTTGCCGTATCTTTCTGAAAGTTGACTTGTTATTTGATATTTTGAGTACAAAAATTAGAATGAATGATAAATTATGGTTTAATGAAAATTAAGAAAACTTTGTATCCATATAAAATACATTGCAAGTGTTTCTGCAGATTATTTTCATGCCTAATTGGAAAAGGGTGATGATGTTGAGAAGGTCTAGAGGATAGTCATTCTTTTTTGTCAATAAGCGTGTTTTGAGGAACATTGCACTTAACCCCAAATCAAAAAATTATCTTTAATTCCATCTTTATATTGAAAGCTGGGCATATAAACCTTTCTATTAAAGTAAGCACACCCAAACATATACTACTAATTTAGTATTTAGAAAAGTATTTTTCATTCAAAATCAAAAGTCTTCCTTAATATAATATATAAATTTAACTTGTACCTTCACTAAAAATCTAAAAATTTACGAACTTATTCAAATATATGATTTCTGAAATAGAAAAGACACTTTTTCAAATTTTATATCTCAATATTAGCATATAATAGTTCTAGACAAATTGTTTAACTTTGTACAGATAAATGTAACACCCTCTCTAGGGTGATGCCATTTATTCCATGGTCTTATTTTAAACTGCTGGAAACAACTTAGTTTAGGATTTTCAGGTTTGAACACTAAATAAAGAACACTTTATCAGCCCAGATAAAAATTCCATTAGGGAATGTCCTACGACCATTGGACTGACGAACTGCCAGCGTGAAGGCTGAAGTTAGCAAGCAGACATGGTTTATAAGATAAATTAATAGACCCTGAAACTGTTAAGAGGAAAAAAAAAAAGCTGCATTGTAGTTAACTAGCAAATAAAGTACTCCACAGCCTCTCTCTCTAGGCCATGAAAAATAGAATACAGTTTTCTGTCAAAAAGAGCACAGCCCAGGCTTCTTAGCTGCTTACACTTGCCATATAGCACCAGTTAAAGTTCTGAAGTCCCTCAAAAATACTGACACCTCCTCTCTACTTAAAATAGAATAAAACAACAGCACAGTAAAAAATGAATTTTATGGGCACCTGAGTGGCTTAGAGGGTTAAGCCTCTGCCTTTGGCTCAGGTCATGATCTCAGGGTCCTGGGATGGAGGCCCACATTGAACATTCTGCTCAGCAGGCTCTCCTCCTCTCTCTCTGCCTGCCTCTTTGCCTACTTGTGATCTCTCTCTCTCTGCCTGCCTCTTTGCCTACTTGTGATCTCTCTTTCTGTCAAATAAATAAATAAAATCTTTAAAAAGGAAGAAATGAATTTTATGAATAAAAAGACATGCATGGATGATGGCAAGGAAAAACCTAATGTTTTTTGGGTCCTCCTTCATCCAGAGATCTTTAATATAACATATTCACTTTATTCATTTTATTTCAGAATGCCAAAATCAGTAAGCTACAGAGATTTAAATAGTGTCAGGCATGTGCAGAAGACCATATGAGTCACTTCAAGGTGTTTTTGTTTTTGTTTATGATTTTAAGTGATTGATGGAAACTGGGCTCACTCCCTACCAACTGGTATAATTGTCTTGGAAGTTATATAATAAAGTCTTGGAAAATAAAAGAAAAGTTTCTTGAAAATTGTCCTGATGTATCATATGACAGGTGGGAGAAGAGTTCATGAATAAATTTGTATCTATGGTGATAGAATTTAATATCTTAAAGTTTTGGCATCATGGGGTTTGTTTAGTTCTTGTCCACATTACCATGTGTCGGCACTGACAATATCACAAGAACAATTTCTTCTGTTATTAAATTTATAAACAGACACATAAACCAAAAGTCTGAGGTTATTTAATTTCAACACAATGTAATAAATTAGAATGAACTTCAATATGGGATTTTCTTGCACAAAATATATTTTAATGTGAATTTTAGTATGTATGTTGAAAATAATTCTAGATTGATTGTTGAAAATTTAATTTCTGTCCCACTTTATAAACTTCATCACTTTCGGAAAATTTGTCAGGGTATCTATTTTTTTCTCTTTTCCTTAAATATCTCTTACCTTTCAACATTTTATTTGAAACTAAAACTAGGATGGTGATTTGTACTCTGTTGGTGCTTAATAAAAATTTGTTGATTGAAGGAAAATATATTGCTTCACAATGTTAGTACATTAATTCACAGTGTTAATCATTTTAATTACTTATCTGAACCTCAATTTTCACAAGTGTTTCCCGTATAACATTTTATTTGAAGATATTAATTATATTCATGTCTACATAACATTAATTATGCTAACAACTTAAGTTTAATTCAGGTTTGCATTCCTTAATTTGTAAATTGAAAGCTTTGGACTGATCCTCCAGTAATTTTTAAAAATTATGTCTAATATTTTATATTGAAGGAAAAATATGCAAAGCAGCTCTAATTCTATGGTATATTCTATGGCTATAAGTCCTCCCAAACCCATGTTTTCCATTGATGATATCTAAAATCTCTGTGTGAAAAACAAAAAAGCTACTATCAGGAAGCCTTAAAGAATAAAAAGTAGATTTGATTGTGGAGGGCTGTCAGAACTCATATAGGAATAACGTTCCCATTGCCTTAGTTCTTATTGCATTCTCTATCATGGCATTACCCCAAGGGTGGAACTTAGCTCTAAAGAACTGCAGCAGTGTATAGAGAATAAAACAACACTAGAAATTCCATCTTTCAGTCCAGAGGAACCAGAGAAATATCCCCTGCAGGCATAGAGTGTAAAATAATCCCAGGATGAGAGCTGGAGAAGATTTCCTGATTCTGTATACAAACCTGCACGTTTGTTAGCCTAACATCTAAACTACACAGCATGGAAGAGACCCAAATGGTATAATGAAGGCTTTGAAAGCTGAACTGACATTTGAACCACCTATATAAGTCTCAAACTATCCTCTGAATAATGCATAAGTGTGCAGATCAAAACAATAACAAAAACTTAAAGCTGTAAAGGGAAGGAAACATGAAATTAAGAAAAAATAATGAAAAACAATAGGAATTTCCACCAGTGGAAAAAAATATAAAAAAAGTCAAATAGGAAATTTGGATACAAATAATTCAGTTTGTTGAGGGAAAAACTCATTGAATGGTCTCAGTAGTAAAATGTACATGATAGAAGAGTCAGTTAAAACAAGACTGACCAGAAGAAATTCTTTAATTTGAAAAACAAAGGAAAAATGATAATAAAGGACCAGGTTTTAATGCACCCATGAGAAACTACCACAGAGTCGAGTGTATATGTAATTAGATTTCCAGAATGAAATGGAAAGGAGGTTTGGGGAAACTCATATGTGTGTGCATGTGTCTAGACATACCTGGGAGATACTGCTTGTTCAGTCTAGACCACTGCAATAAAGTAAATATTGCAATGAAGTGAGTGAAATGAATTTTTTGGTTTCTTGGTATAAAAGTTAAGTTTACACTATCCTGCAATCTATTAAGTGTGTGACAGCTTATTATGTCATATATATATATATATATATATATATATATATGTATATATATATGCTTTATTTAAAAAAAATAATTTATTGCTAGAAAATGTTAACTACTCCCTGAGCTTTCAGTGAGTCATGATCACTGATCAGAGATCACCACCATAAATATAAGAATAGTTTAAAAGTTTGAAATATTGGCAGAATCACTGAAATGTGACACATAGATGCAAAGTGAC
Source organism: Spilogale gracilis (assembly GCA_004023965.1). NCBI lineage: Eukaryota > Metazoa > Chordata > Mammalia > Carnivora > Mephitidae > Spilogale > Spilogale gracilis. The sequence goes on from PITA01003381.1 coordinate 38,477, forward strand.
CAAATGCTGTTGGAAATGGTGTTGATAGACTTCCTCAATGTGGGGTTGCCATAATCTTCAATTCGTAAAAGTTGCAATATCAGCAAAATTCAATAAAGATAAGCAGAACAATTAATACACACACACATATGCACACACACATACACATAGATACACATATGAAACAATGACTAAGAATTTCACAAATATGGTAAAAGAAGTACATTTACAGATTCCAGAAGCTCAGCATTCCAAACAAGATTAACTCAAACAAAATCACACTTAGACACATTATAATCAAACTACTTAATACCAAAGAAAAAGAAAACCTTGAAAGGAACTAGAGAAACATGATAAATTGGTTTCTTATGATTGTGAATGTTTCGTCAGTAATCATTGTGGATAGAAAACCTTTAATGAGCTTAAATTAGAGAACTATCAATCTAGAGCTCCACATTCTATAAAGATGTCTTTTAGATATAAAGTGGGAGTAAAGAAGTTCTCTGATTGGAAATTACTTCTGGAAAACCTACTCTATGTGTAATACTAACAGTAGTCCATCAAGATAAAGATAAATGATGCTATAGGGAATCTTGCATCTATAAGAATGAAGAAAGAACAAAAGAAATACTAAAGAGCTATGTAAAGATAAAGGACATCTTACTAATTGTCTTAAAATATGTATGAATGTTTAAAGCAAAAATTACAAAAACTTCTTGTGGAGTTTTCAATGCTTGTAGACTTACAATAACCATACCATGAAGGTCAATGGTGGGACAATAGGACCTATATGTCTTCAAAGACTGTATTTTATTGTAGTACAAAATTAACCGTTAATAGACTGTAAAGACTTACATGTGAATATGGCAGCCTCAAGAACAACTGAAAAAAGGATTATATATCTATATAATATAATATATAATACGTAAAAATTATATATATTTATTTATATATATCTCATATAGGATGCAGGAACAACAGAATACTCAAAAACAAATGCAAATAACCCAAAATAAGATAGAAAAAGAGCACAGAGGTACAGAGGTACACAAAACAGAGAAACAAAAATGAAACAAATAGTAAAATAGTAGGTCTAAATCTTAACCTAACAATATTTGCATTGATGTTAATATTTTAAAAACTCCAATTTAATTATAAAAATAAAAATGATAAGAAGGGAAACTCTGTAATTTATTGCCTAAAAATAAGCACATTTAAGTGTAAAGAAAGAAAAAAGTAAGTTGAAGAGGAATGGATCAGATATAATACAGTTAAATTCCTCTATAATAGTGGTGTTGCAAAAAAAATTCTGTTAAAATTATAGTGATTATAATTAACTTTTTAAAGCCATCTCTTTTTTTAGATAATAATTTGCCAAGTGGAGCAATGTGGGAAACTAAAATGGAAAGTGAAAATCTCATATAGCTATAGTGATATGGAGGGAGTAAGAAACACAGATCTACAATGTACCCATTACTTGCTAACTGAAGAGGCAATTTTATATTTGGATAGAGAAACACAAAAATTTACATTTGAAAATAATCTTGTCAAATTCTCTAAATCAAAGTCTAGGTATTAAAAAGACTGTAAAAAATTCAGGATCAATTTAATTATGGATCCTAAAATAATATTCACAGTGAAGAATATGATAGCACTGACTCAACTGAAATTATTGAATTACTGAAAAGTAGGAACAGACCATTTAAAATTAGAAATGTACTCATGTTATGATTTCATATATGGTATTTCACACCAGAAAGATAATTGAGGATACAAATCTAAACCTTCTGAATGAGTAAAAATTACTCACTTTGTGAAATCAGAACTCTTGGGGCTTTATTAAAATGTGAAGAAAAATCATCAAAACTATTTTGAAACCAATAAAAGATATTTGTTTTCCAGGGAGCCATATAAGTCAGACAGAGAAAGACAAATGTTGTATGATCTCACTTGCATGTGGAATTAAAAAAAAAAAGTCATAGAAAAAGATCAGCCTCATGCTTACCAAAAGAGAGGGAGGGGATGGGAAGAGGGAATTGGAGGGAAGTGGACCAAAGACATAATCTTCTAAATAAGTTTATAAAAAGAGAAATAAGTACTAGGGATGTAATGGACGACATGACGACTATAGATAACACTAATGTATGATATAGGGGAAGTTAAGAAACTAAATCCTAAGAGTTCTCATTGCATGACAGATTTTTTCTTTATTCTTTTCTTCCCTTTTTAAAATAATATCTATATGACAGAGAAAGACAAATATCATATGATTTCACCCATGTGGAATTTAAGAAAAAAAAAACAGATGAATGTGTGAAAAGAAATAAAGAGAAAGAGAGAGGCAACCAGGAAACAGACTCTTAACTATAGAGAACAAATTGATGGCCACTAGAGGCGAGGGTTGTGGGAGAGGGGTGGAATAGGTGATGGGAATTAAGGAGGGCACTTGTTGTGATGAGCACTGGGTGTTGTATGTAAGAGATGAATCACCAAATTCTCATAAAACTTGTGTTACACTGTTTATTAGCTAATTGGAAATTCAAACAAAAACTTGAAAAAAATTAATATCTATACGACAAGATGATGTTAGCTGAACTTATTGCAGGAATAATTTCACAATATATGCAGACCAAGCCATCTTGCTGAGTGCCTTAAACTTATACAGTGATGTGTATCAGTTATTTCTCAATAAAATTGAAAAAAAAGTTTTGAAATAAAGAAATTAAGATACAAACAGACATATAAAATAGAAAGTCTAGTTAAATAAGCCATAGGAGCTGCCTTAAAAGTTAGCTTCCAGATTAAATTTGATATCACCTTGAAATTTGAAGTTTAAACAATTGATGAAAATTTATTGAAGCCATAAGCTAAAGCTATGGACAAAGATATTTCAGGTTGAAAAAAGGCAGTCAAGCTTGAAAATGTGCCCTTATAGAATGACAGAGTCAAAGATTTGTTATAAATTTCTCAAAAGTATTACTAGAAAAAATGAATTGAGGAAAATGATGGCAGTAAGCTGGCAATTTTCTTTAAAGTTAGTTGATAAAATTGGAATCAGGGGTGAGAGTAACTTGGCCATTTCTGTGGTCTTTTCCTTTAAAACTATAAAAAATAATAACTCTAAAATTATTTTGTTTACATAATATTGGCTGATAAAACATTCATGAGGAATATTTCAAAAAGAGATGTGAAGTTTTATGCTTATTATTCTGTGACAATGTATGGCTGGAAAAAATGTATAGACATGTGCCAAGTTTGGAGCAAGAATATATATATGGGAGGGCATAAATTCCATTTTAGCAAAAATAAGTTTCATGTAGACAGTTATATGTATTATTTGAGTAGTCTTGGCTTAAAATATCAAATTTGGAGAATGAAGAATTAGAGTTTAAGACCACTGAAACAAAGATAAACTAGAGAAAAGGTGCAGAAAGTCAAGAGCACCAAGGAATTAAAAAACTTAAAATCCAAGTGAAGGGGACAGGAAACTCCATGTCTGTGAAGCAGGAAGAAAACCGGGAGGCTGTGGCACCACAGAAGAAAAATAGACTATTGATGAAGAGAGATGCTGTGGCTTAAAGCCAGATTTCATTTTTTTTTTATTCAAAGAAAGTACAAATATAAATAACTACCTGATAAAACATAGAAAAAATACATCAGCAATGATCAAAGAAGTTGGATTGACCAGAAAACAAAACAATAGATCTGATAAAATTCTCTAATAATTTGTATGGCTGGGTTTGGGATAATCCCATATTGTTATTAAATACGATTTCCACAGGGCACTATGTAGAGAGAAGTGAATGTACAAATTCTCCAAATATCTCATTAACAAATCCTTATTTCAAGAAATAAGACTAATAAAAAAAGAAATAAAACTAAAAGCAAAATAAAGAAAAAATTTTCACGATAAAGGAAAACTTGAGAGGACAATTAATGTGGCTAACTCTAAAATATAACAATCATTAAGATAGCCATTGAAAAAATAAATGTGCTTGAGACAGTGTAGAGAAAGCAAGAGAGATTTAACTCCTACACAGCCACTGGTCTGAGGCAAGGGTGAAAAGTTTCTGTATGCTGAGAGACAAATACCTCCTTCTGAGAAAGAGAACAAAGATGAGATGACAGTCTTCAGGGAGAAATGGTTGTGTGGGCAAAATTAGAAGTAACAATTTAAAGCCTGCTTGCACAAGTATTTCTGTTTTCCAGTACCCATAAAATAATGTTGACCATGAAGAAAGAAATCCTGTAATTGCCTTATGTACACTAAGGAAATGACCAGGGGACTGAAAGACTGAAAGACTCCCAGATCCTCACTCTCTGGAAGAGTGCCTTTATAGATTTACATACTACCCCTTCCAGGAGTGACACTCTTCTTTCTTGTGGTTTCCCTTGTATACAAGATGTTTCAAACAAGCTCTTCCTGTTTTCTTTCAAGTTCAGTGTTCATTCCTATGACATTGAGACTCAAGAAGCTGGTCTTGAGGGTCCAGTAACACAATGAACCATCTTCCCAATGAACTACCATTTAACTGCAGAAAGTAAAAAACAGTTGGGCATCTGGGTGGCTCAGTGGGTTAAAGCCTCTGCCTTCGGGGCGCCTGGGTGGCTCAGTTGGTTGAGCGACTGCCTTCGGCTCAGGTCATGATCCCGGAGACCCGGGATCGAGTCCCACATCGGACTCCCTGCTCGGCGGGAAGCCTGCTTCTCCCTCTCTCACTCCCCCTGCTTGTGTTCCCTCTCTGGCTGTGTTTCTCTCTGTCAAATAAATAAAATAAAATCTTTAAAAAAAAAAAAAAAAAAGCCTCTGCCTTCGACTAAGGTCATGATCTAAGGGTCCTGGGATCGAGGTCAGCATCTGCTCTCTGCTCAGTGGGGAGCCTGCTTCCCCCCCTCTCTGCCTGCCTCTCTGCCTACTGTGATGTCTCTCTCTGTCAAATAAATAAATAAAATCTTTTTTTTTTTTAAAGATGCTGTTAAATGTAAAACTGAGCTTTAACTGCAGTATTTTCAAGCAGATTTAATTTGTACATTCTAGGTTATGTAGCTAACTCATCATTCCTATGAAATTTTCCACTCTGTTCAATGATTCAACATATTTTTTTTAAGGTTTAATTTATTTATTTGACAGAGAGAAACACAGCTAGATAGGGAACATAAGCAGGGGGAGTGAGAGTGGGAGAAGCAGGCTTTCCACTGAGCAGAGAGCTGGATGTGGGCCTTGATTCCAGGACTCTGGGATCATGACCTGAGCCAAAGCAGATGCTGTAATGGCTGAGCCACCCAGGCTGCCCCTGATTCAACATATTTTAACTCTAACTTCATTTGCTAACTGGTAACAAATCATCCTAATTAGCATGTAAGTCAAGATGGTTGTATTCTTTTTATTATTTTGTTTATTGCTTTGCTTTGAAACACTGTCATCTTTTATATGTTTTCTTATTTCACTCATTACATACTTCTAACATGAGCAAAAACGTTATAAGGACTTATTTTCCATGCTAATGAGCAACTCTGATGAGTGCATCAATATAAGGAATGTTGCCAATTTGGCATCTAATACAGTGATTCTAAATTTTCTTTTATTGAGCAATGTCAAAAATTTTGTTGCTTTTTTCAGAGTCCCAATTGAATCTATTTTGCTGCAGTTGTTACTTTTTTGCAATATTTGTTTTGATATGAATGTTTAAATGCCAGGCAGTTATTTTTTATAGATTATTTAATTTATATGAAATCTATGAATACATAATGCTCCTTAATATCAAACTGGCATGATCATCACAGATGAAGAAGATATTCATGCAAGTACTAAAATGATTTCTCATTTTTGCAGGTGGAATATGAAATAAAATATTTTATTTTTTATCCTTTTTTACTCACATTCCTCATGAAAGAAACTCAAATACATAGGCAGCATATGAAACTGAAATTTCTCTTGCCACCACCCAGTTTTAACAGTATGCATATATATGCTCCTTATAATTGTAGACTTAAGTAAAATCAATAAATTTCTGGTTAGAGAAAAATGTATCCAAAGAGAACATCAATCCATTCCCATATAAGAATGATCTCCCTTGTAAGTCTAGAGATCAATCATTAAAATCAACCTCTAAAATTCATGAAAGGCTTATCAAATTAAAAACTGAAAACTTGGTATATTCACAGAAAAGAATATGTTAGATTTGGTTTGTACCTTCAATGCACATTTCAACTACATTTTTGTCCTTTTTTTAAAAAAAATTTTATTTATTTATCTGACAGAGAGAGAGATCACAAGTAGGCAGAGAGGCAGGCAGAGAGAGAGAGGGGGAAGCAGGCTCCCTGCTGAGCAGAGATCCTGATGCAGGCTTTGATCCCAAGACCCTGAGATCATGACCTGAGCTGAAGGCAGAGGCTTTAACCCACTGAGCCACCCAGGTGCCCTACATTTTTGTCCTTAAAAATAAATATGAACTGTATTGTCTTTTCATTAAGAAAAAATAAGCAGAATAGTAGATATCAATTTTTGTATTTAAGGAGTTATATAACCTTGCATCACATTGTGAATCATTTACTTTGGAAATGATAAAAATATATTGAAATATTTTGTCATAGCTTTTCAATCTTCATAATGAATTCTAACCACTTACTTTTTCAGTAGTTTTGATTCCATCTATTCACTCAAATTCTTCATTTTGTTAAGTGATATGCTTAACTGAACAGCAATGTTGTAGCTGCAATCTAAGGAGGAAAGCTATTTGGATAAAAGCAACTAATTCAAAAGGTCATGGATTGGGGAAAATCAGTTCATAGCCTTCTGATGAGGTGAACCCAAAAGTAAGGCTCTCTAAGACTCTTTAGGCAAACATCTCAATCAGCAGATTAACATTTAATTTCTTTACTGATGTCATGACACCTCAGCATGTCAGTCATATTTGTGCTTTCTGCAATGAAACTCAGCTAGTTTATCATCAAGTTATTGCTACATAGCTTGATGAATCAGAATCAGCCATTTTTTTAATTTAATTTTATTTTTTCAGTGTTCCAAGATTCATTGTTTATGCCCCACACCCAGTGCTCCATGCAATATGTTCCTTCAGTACCCACCACCAGGCTCTCCCATCCCCCCTCCCCCTTCCCTCCAAGACCCTCAGTTTGTTTCTGAGTTCAAAGTCTCTCATGTTTCGTTTCTCTACCCAAATTACCCTACTTCCCATTTTTTTTCCCTACCCCTACTGTCCTCTATATACCTCTTATGTATCACAAGTAAGTGAAACCATGTGATACTTGACTTTCTCTACTTGGCTTATTTCACTCAGCATAATCTCTTCCAATCCAGTCCATGTTGCTACAAAAGTTGGGTATTCATCCTTTCTGATGGAGGCGTAGTATTCCATTGTATATATGTACCACATCTTCTTTATCCATTCATCTGTTGAAGGGCACCTTGGCTCTTTCCACAGTTTGGCGATTGTGGCCATTGCTGCAATGAACATTGGGGTACATATGGCCCTTCTTTTCACTACATTTGTATCTTTGGGGTAAATACCCAGTAGTGCGATTGCAGGGTCATAGGGTACCTCTATTTTTAATTTTTAAAGGAATCTCCACACTGTTTTCCAAAGTGGCTGCACCAACTTGCATTCCCACCAACAATGTAAGAGGGTTCCCACTTTCTCCATAGCCTCTCCAACACTTGTTGTTTCCTGTCTTGTTAATTTTGGCCAAAATGTTCATCATCACTAGTTATCAGGGAAATTCAAATCAAAACCACTCTGAGATACCACCTTACACCAGTCAGCCATTCTTTTAAAATATCAGCATATTTTCTTGGGAAAGCACATGTCTAGGACATAGTTTAGGTATATAGCGAAAATGGGCTTACTAACACTAAACAACACTTATAAAAATAAAATTAAATTTAAAAAAATTCTGAAATGTTTTGACCATTATTCTAGACAAGTATCCAAAAGAAACAATTGGTTAGGTTTTTTTTTTTGTTTTTTTTTTTTAAAGATTTTATTTATTTGACAGAGAGAAACACAGCTAGAGAGGGAACACAAGCAGGGGGAGTGAGAGAGGGAGAAGCAGGCCTCCCGCTGAGCAGGGAGCCCGATGTGGGGCTTGATCCCGGGTCTCTGGGATCATGACCTGAGCCGAAGGCAGTCGCTCAACCAACTGAGCCACCCAGGTGCCCCTTGGTTAGGTTTTTAAGTGATTTTTTTCTTTTCTTTTCTTTTCTTTTCTTTTCTTTTCTTTTCTTTTCTTTTTTTTTTGGCAATAGAGGCAAATGTTAGAATTTTCAATGACTTTATGCCTAAAACATCTCTTTTAGACAAAGTCATAAATAATATGCTTTAGAATGCTGTCTGAGCTTCATTCAGAGTAGATCTGTCTTATTCATTTATGTTCTTGTGCTTTGTACTTCAAAATTCTCAGAAATTGACACAGTATCAATGAGATTAATCGTCATAATTCTCTAGAGTCTATTGGGATTTTAATAGGTGATGAAAATATATCCTTTTTTCCTAATTAAATTCTGAAACAAGTCAAAGATAATCAGGAGTTAGGCAGATGGGGAGTAAAATGTTAGGTATATAGTGAAAATGGGCTTACTAACACTAAACAACAGTTGTAAATTTTCCCACCAATCCATCACAAACAGCTCCAGCCAGTTGAAAGTCTTTCTTCAAAGAGTATGGGCCCTTCTTCCCTGCTAAATTTAACTTCAAGAGCAACCCAGAGCCCATGGTCTCTGCAGACAAATATCCCACAAGGAAGGATCTGAGCCATATTTGCTGTGAAACTTATATTGTTTTTCCAGTGAGGTAAGTTAGTATCAAAAAGACCAGAGAGGGTCCAAGAGTCTTTAATAGATCACCCTCTACTTGGAAGTAATTTTGAAAAATGAAAAGAATTTCTTATTCTCAAAATGCCTCAGCTTTTGGTGTTTTAATTTACTGTGCTCAGTCATTAATACAATGATCAAAGAGGATGATTTGTTTGACCTGGGCAGAAAGGAAGGACCCCAAAGAAAGAATTGCTCCTTTTTAAATGCTCTTGGAAAGCATATGAGCCAGAAATGGGTTATAATAGCATGTTAATTATGTAAACTGCAAGGTCATTCTCTATCTAAGTCTTAAATTTTATTCCTTCTTTTACTTCTCAGTCTAATTTTTTCTAGCCATATTTTTCAGTATTGCTTATTGGAAACCTTTCAATGAGATCAAATGACTTCACAAAATATTCCACTATAATGCATCAAAAAAATGTTATCCCACTTTCGAATTAACTACACCCTATTATCAGATTCTCATGGGGCAGAGCCACAAATTAAATTCTCTTGAGAATTAAAGCCTAAATGAATTTAAGACCAAAGACAAATTATTTTTTTATATTAACTGAAATTTTTTGAAAGTCCAAAATATAATCTACCTAATCTATTAATAAATTGCTTGACTTTTAGAAAGATTATCAATGCTTAAATAAATGTGTTTTTTTTTCTTTTTGTGTAGCTACTGCCTAAATTATTTCTTTTCTTTCTTTTTATTTTTTGGTCATAATTTCTGTCTTTTTTTAGGTGTGATTTAAAAAAAAATTATCCACCAAATTTATATATATTTATTTTATTTTTAATTTATTTTATTTTTTCAGTTTTCCAAGATTCATTGTTTACACACCACACTCAGTGCTCCATGCAACACATGCCCTCCTTAATACCCACCACCAGGCTCACCCACTCCCCCACCCCCTCCCCTCCAAAATCTTCAGTTTGTTTCTCAGACTCCACAGTCTCTCATGGTTCAACTCCCTCTCTGATTTACCCCAATTCAGTTTTCCTTTCCTTCTTCTAAACTATTTCTAACTGATATGAATGTGAATCACTTAAGAGCTTTGGGAATGGTTAGTCCAATGGTAAGGCTCTAATACACTCTCTATTTAAGAACATGCACTGATAAAAAGACACAAGATTATCATGACACTGACATTATATGCACTGATTTTAGAAAACAAGCCAATCTCCAGAGCCTAGAGTAGTTGCTACCAAGATTGTTATTCCATATTTTATTACCAAGATATAACGCTTAGTGATTTTAGTTTTATTAGCATGCCATCAGTCAAAACTGCTTAACCAGAATCCATCTTTATGGTGTGTGTGTGTGTGTGTGTGTGTGTGTGTGTGTGTGTGTCGAGGTGAAAGCTAGCATTCAGAGAGCATATTAGAGCTATTTCTGCATTGTTTTAAAATTCAGTAATTCAATTCAATTTGAGTTCCTGTCACTGGGTTAATGGAAGTATATTTTAGTCATTTTTCTGTATATTCAAAATTCTTGCATTTTCCACCTGAGCCCTGTTTTTTTCTGGCACTCGAGTCTTATGTAATCTCACTGCTTATAATCTCACTTACTAGCACTGAGTATAATCATTTTCTTTTAGAGATTTTATTTATTTGACAGAGAGAAACACAGCCAGAGAGGGAACACAAGTAGCGGGAGTGAGAGAGGGAGAAGCAGGCTTCCTGCCGAGCAGGGAACCCGATGTGGGACTAGATCCGGGATCATGACCTGAGCTGAAGGCAGTCACTCAACCAACTGAGCCACCCAGGCGCCCCTGCACAGAGTGTAATCTTAAGAAAAAAACTTAAGAATTATTCTCAGGGGTTCTTTGAACTGAATGCTTCTAGTGATGCTTTTGAAGTTTATTCCCCAGAGTTGTAAGGAGAACCCAAATCCCCCCACCATATGGCCCTCAAAATAGTTTAATTTGGTTCTTTAAGCTCCAAAGCCATGGTCATAGATTATATTGTCAATTCAAAACCCAATTAATTACTTAATTAACTCACGTTAGGTGAAACTTGAGCCCATGAATAAGTCACAGGTATTCAGCATCATCTTATACAGTATTCACTATTATCTCTGAATGCAGTACACAATATTTCAAGACCATCTGAATAATTTGAATATAGAAGCTCACCAGTGCTCAGTTGCTCGGGCAGAAGTTGAACATCATGATGTTTGATGTCCCATCCTGCAAATATGATTTATCTAGAGGAAAGCAATTTTTTTTTTTTTGGTCTAGTGTGTATGGAAACTTTTTACTCCAAACTCACTTTGTGGTTCAGGCTATGCTTGTTCAAATTCAATCTATAATAATAGTCTGCATCATAAGGCCCCAAGTCTGTGTTTTGACCTTATTTCCATTTAACTTAATCTAATGAGGACTACTCTTTAAAAAATGAACACTGGCCCATTGAAAGGAGCCATAAAATGAACAAAGTTGCCAAAACCAAAATCCCATGTAGTCTACTTGCTTAAAGTCTACATTTAAGCAGTAAAAAGCCAATCATGTGACTGAGATAGTCGCATGGGATAATACAAGTCACCATCACCTTTCTAGGCAAAACAACTGCTGTTCCTCTAACTATCATACTGAACCCCATTGCCTTGCTTAGTTCAGTGCCACCAACACTTAGTCCTTTCCTTGGCAGCACCAGAGCTTCAATGACGCCAAATCAGTTTGATCCATGCAGTTCTCCTCTAAGTCTCAAAGTTCCTTGATTGATACACAAGTTACTAACACTTCACCTCTGATTTGAACTTAGCTTCCTCAAACTGCAGGCCTCTCCTGCTGAAAGCTTTTCTCTATAAAATCCAAAGCACTGAAGAACATAGCAAAAGTGAGATCAAAATAGCACATTTAATACTGCCTGAGTATGAGGCAATTATGGACTTCTAATAGTGAACTGTAGAATTAGACAGACAACTCACCCAGACGCGACCGTGCTGAGAACCTCCAGGCATCTACCAATTAAGCAGGGCCTTGACTTCTAAGCCTCTTTTGGTTGGGAGCAAATCAGAGGACCTGCTCTCTGCAGGCAGGAAGCTTCACAGAATGGAGTAGTTGAGATACCCGGTTCTCTGTGTAGCAAACTCAAAATAGCACAATAATCATGTTACTTCCGTGGGGGCAGAGTGAGTGAGGACTGAGGAGCAGAGAACAGATGCTCCTTTACATGGAAGAAAATATCTGTAATTGAGAAAAGTGGCTCCTCTAATAGAACTCATGGAAATATGTCACAGGCCAGATCTTCAAATTGGGACTACAATTACCCATGATAGGAGAGTTCATTTTAAATACCCAAGACTTCACAGAGTTGCTGTCACTCAAAGAAAGCCCAACTCGGTTAAACAATAAAGCTCCACTTAACTCTCATGTTCACATATTTTTTCTTACAACATTGTTTTGTTGGAACTGGTGATCCAAGGATGAGTAACAAATGGTCTTTGATCTCTAGCTCATGACAAAGATAAAGAAGAAACATAGGCAGTCAAAATTCAATGTACTAAGACAGGTAAGAAGCACGTGTGAAAAAGTCCATGGGAGCACCAAGACAGGAATGCAACTGGTTGTTATTTTACATTAAGAATGACTTCATAACTCCTAGAAATAATAAATACTATAATAATACAAGAGAATGTCAAATCGTAAAAAGACTATTCATAACTTTACAGTGAATATTTTTTATTTAACACATAAATTTAGTTGCTATTATGATGTGTGGCCCATTGCTACTATTTTTATATTTAAACCATGTATTCCAACCAAGGTTACAAAAAGATAAATAATATGGGGCTCGTGGGTGGCTCAGTTGGTTAAGCGTTTGCCTTTGGCTCAGGTCATGATCTCAGAGTCCTGGGATCAAGCCTCACATGGGGCTCCCCGCTCAGCTGGGTTTCTGCTTCTCCTTCTCCCTCTGCCTCTTCCCCCTGTTTGTACTCTCTTTCTCTTCAAATAAATAAATAAAATATTTTCAAAAAGAAATATAATGTATGCCTGGGTGGCTCAGTTGGTTAAACATCTGCCTTTGGCTCAGGTCATGATCCCAGGGTCCTGGGATAGAGCCCCACATCAGGTTCCCTACTCAGCCAGGAGTCTGCTTCTCCCTCTGCCTGCTGCTCTCCCTGCTTGTGCTCACTCTCTTCCTCTCACAGATAAGTAAATAAAATCTTAAAAGAAAAGAAATGTAGGATGTTAGAATTGTAAATAACAAAAATAATAAAATAATGTTTGGAAACAGTTCAATAGACAAGACCAGAAATATGATAATTTGATATAGACATTGCTGCTTATATTTCTATACATTTATAATTTTTAACTTTTATAATTTTAAAAATCTTTTGTTAACCTTATAAGATTGGGGAAAATAAAATAACCTTACCAATATGTTGAATAGCATTTACATCAAATAACCATTTTTACAGTATAGTAAAATCAATTCTCATGTTTAATAATATAAAAACACTATGAAATCTTTACTTTAAAGATACATACTTAGAAATGGAAATTCTGGGTGTCTGGGTGGATCAGAGGGTTAAGCCTCTGCCTTTGGCTTAGGTCATAATCTCAGGTCCTGGGATTGAGTTCCACATCAGGCTCTCTGCTCAGCAGGGAGCCTGCTTCAGCCTCTCTCTGCCTGCCCCTCTGCCTACTTTTGATCTCTTTCTCTATCAAATAAATAAATAAAATCTTTAAGAAAATGGAAATTCTTTCTTCTTGGGAAAAATCAGATGTTATCTCAAGAAAAATTTCAAGAAACAAAAATGCTATTTGTGAATCTATGCTCCACCTTTCTAGAAAGAATCTGACAGGATCTTTCTCTTTACATAAGTTTTCACTTGTGTGTGTGTGTGTGTGTGTGTGTGTGTGTGTGTGTAGTCAGGCTATCTTAGAGACGGAGAAATCAACATGGACATCTGTCATTTAATAAATTTTTACTGAATATTATTTAAAGCATCAAGGGAGAAAAACATTGTGAAGAAAAGTATACAAAAAAATTTAAATTACAACTTCTTCCTGGCTCTCAAGATGCTTTGACCATATAATGTAATTGGAAGAAGTTATTCTTAACTGGCAGAAGAAATAGCCCAAGGGTTGCAAAATCACCTGTCTTTGTGATGGAGACAGGTTACATAAAAGCAGCAGGATGTCACACATGAGGAATAGTATAAAATGTAATAAATCGAAAGTGTGTGCCCATCCTAAATTACTAACTTTTATCTTTTAATGTTGCATTAGCTGAACAAACACATCTGCAGACCTCTTCCAGGGTGTCTCTCCGGAGACTATAGATCTCTTCCCTAATGATTAGACATGGCAACACATATTCCATAGACAAGTATAGTAGATTTGCCAGCCTTCTGTTTGCATGGGCAATTTGAAAGACTCTGATAAAGAGACAATCATAAAAGAAGTTATGGCCTGATAAAAATGCCCAGGCTGTAGTCAAAATCAGATCTAGAGACTGATGTACTGATGGATCTCACTTAGATCTGGCCCTTCTCCAACCTCAAACACTGTCGATGTCCCTCATCCCATTCTCAGAAATCAACTAACCAGTGGAGCTTAATTTATGTACCACTTTAAATCCTGATTGCAAGAAACTGGAAAATACACACATGGTAACTGGTCATTGAACCTACTGTGATCAGAACTACTCTATCTAGAATGAAATACTTAATATTTTACTTAACAATCAGAGATATATAAGAAAAACACTTGTGTATGGCTATAATTCTTAGTATTTGGCTTCTTTTCCAGACTACCTTCAGAACAAGCAGAAGATTTAAGAGAAATTACTCCAATGTGTTTTGCATTAGTGGAAAATCAGTGTTTTATCACCTCCATTCCTCTCAGAATAAAATACATAAACAAAACATCCAATCATGACCTACCATATATTGTGTAACATTTTAGTTATGGTAAAATTATAAATCACATCACTAATGTACAATTTCTATACTGATAGAGTTAATACTATAGAGTCTATACCAATTTTTAAATAAATTTTTACATAATATGTTCTGCTCTTTGTAATGGTCTCTGAACAGACTTTAGAATTTATACATAAATCCTATAAAAATAAAGATTGTTTCTGAGAACTTTAGTGGCAAACCTAAAATTAAATTAAATATGGTCACAGTTGCAAGTGGACCAAAAAGAGAATAGTTTGTTTCTTTTTTTGTTTGTTAGTTTTTGTTTTGTTTTGTTTTTAATTATGTTCCGTTAGTCAACATAAAGTCTAGTTTGTTTCTTAACAACATTGGCACCCTGTTCCTAACTGCATTAGTGTCCTATTACTGATGTAACAAATTACCAAAATCTAAGGTCTTAAAACAACACAGATTTATTCGCTTATAGTTCTAGAGGTCAGAAGTCTAAAATCAAGGTGTCACCAGGTTTGCATGTCTTCCAGAAGCTCAAAGGGAGAGTCCGTTTCTTTGCTTTTTTCAGCCTTCAGTAGCTGTCTGCACTGCTTTGTACATGGCTCTGTCCTCTACCTTCAAAGCACAACTCTGTGGCTCCATCCTAACATCTTTCTCTGATTCTAATCCTCTTGCCTCCTTTCTGTAAGTACTCTTGAAATTATATTGTCTCCATCCAGATAATTTAAGGGTATCCCTCCATCTCCAGATCCCTAACTGAATTGTATCTGCAGACTCCATTTTCCCATATAAGGGAATTTATTTCCAGGTTCTGGGGATTAGGAGACTGACATCTCTAGTGGGCCATTACTCAGTCTACTATACTAATGCCATATGCAGTTATCTTCTTCACTGCTTTTTTTTTTTTAATAACTTGCAAAGTGGATAGAAAATTGTACATGCTCACTAAATATTTGTTGAGTGGATAGAGTAAGCCATATCCTTGAAGTGTGATGCTTAGCATCATCACATGTAATGGGAGCCAAGTAGAGGAAAGAATTGGGCTAATAAGAATCTTTCATTGTAAGGGGCACCTGGATGGCTCAGTTGGTTAAGGTCCAACTTTTGGTTTCGGCTCAGGTCATGATCTCATGGGTCATGGGATTAAGCCTATTGTCTTCAGGCTCCCTGCTCTGTGGGAAGTCCACCAGAAAGATTTTTCCTTCTGCCCCTCCCTTCATGCATTCTCTCTCTATCTTTCTCTTTCAAATACATAAAGAAATCTTAAGGGTAAAAAAAAAACAACAATATTTCATTATGACACTGTAACATGAAGGAGAGTTGGGAAAAGCCTGCACCACAACACCCTAACCAAGCCAGTACTTATGTCTGCACAGTGGGATTGTAGAACACATTTGATGCAGCTAGCCTCAGGACTATGAAAAATAGTAATAAATATGCTGAAACAGTGTAGCTGAAAGTAGTACCATGCAGGACCAGGGAGATTTTTCTTTTCCTTTCTTCTTTGAATTTATTATTTTGTGATTATAAAAAACTATAATTATAGGAACCTCAGAAAAATAGAATCACTCTGCTCAACTCCTCAAAAAATACCCTCCATAATCATTTCTCTTTTTTTGTTCACTTTTCAATATTAAGCTAAATGATGTTTCTTTAAAATCACAAATAATAGAGGATGCCTGGGTGGCTCAGTGGCCTTCGGCTCAGGTCATGATCTCAGGGTCCTGGGATGGAGGCCTGCATCGGGCTTTCTGCTCAGCAGGGAGCCTGCTTCCTCTTCTCTCTGCCTGACTCTTTGCCTACTTGTGATCTCTCTCTCCATGAAATTAAAAAAAAAAGAAAAAGATTCTTTAAAAAAATAAAATAAAATAAAATCACAAATAGTAGAGAAATACTTAAAGTAAAAATAATAAAGCTTTGAACTTCTTTTTGTTTACAACCTTGTATCCAGAGAAAAAAGACTTTTAATTATTCAGTTAATATTCTCTAAAATGTTTTCTACGTATATATACAGGGGATTTTGTCTTTTTTATAACAACAACAAAAGAATAAATATACTGCATTATTTATTTATTTATTTATTTATTTATTTATTTATTTTTATTTATGGAGGAAGAAGGAGCAGAGGGAGAAAAAGAATCTTAAGTAGGCTCTATGCCCAGTGTGGAGCTTTACGCAGGGCTACATCTCACAGCCCTGAGGTCATATCTGAGCCAAAATCAAGAGTCAATGCTTAACCACCTGATCCACCAATGGATTCTATTTTAAATGCTATATTTTACAATAATTTATTGATCCTTAATATACTCTCCCTTCAGCACACTTAGAATAACTTCATTCTACTTCACAAACATCTAAAATTGTGTGATATGAATAGAGTGTGATATACCTTATATAAGGATTTTGCTCATCTCTGTTCACTAACAATGTGTAAGAAACATTAAAATAAGACATTTTACAATAAATTTTAAGCTGTGCTTTTTAAATTACCAATAAGTTTGATCTTTAGGTGTAAGTATTTACTTTCAGAATAAAATAAATAAGTATAGATATTAAAATAAATAAAAATAGATAATATAAATATTGTTAATACTTGAGAAGGATGAGATCCTGTGGCAAATATATAATTTTCTGGAAAAGAGTTTCACAGTCCTGTGGAGATGAAAATTGATAATGGATATGTTGATCAAACTGTTTCTGTACTTTGTTACCTGTTGAGGAGGAATTGAGAAGATGGTTGTTAGCCAGGCCCCGGGGTGTAAGCATACAGTAAGCAATCCAGATGGTGCTTTTGTTTTTTGCTTTCTCCTCTCAAAGAGAGGGAAAGGAGTCTGGGAGTTCCCAAAGCCAACAGAAGACTTTTGGGGCAAAAAAGAATACTATAAGATTATGTTTTTCTTTTCACTAAGAAGGAAATAAGGTCTACGAATTCCCTAAGGTTGTGCCTTGGGTGTGCCAACCATATTAAGTTTGCATACTGCTTTATCTTCCAAATGAGAATAGAAAATTTAATTAGTTCTTAAAGTTGATTAAGGCTTTGGGCAAAGCAACCTCTGTGCTTCTCAAACTATGCAAATGTGTTATGCCTACTAGCATAAAGAGGCCTACTCTGGTCCCATTATTTTCTCGATCCCCTTTTGTTTTGACTTCAACTGCCTTATGGATTCAGGATGGGGCTAAAGTCAACTTGTCCCAAGGAGAATGGTATACTACATACTTTCTGAATATACTGGGACATGTGAGAGATGTTAGAGATTTGAACCAGAGATTTGAAGAGATTTGAAGTTATACACCTATGTACTTAATCCTAGGGGCATAAATGGTGCTAGATTTAGTTATGGCCCAAAATACTGAAAAATGTAAGACAGAACCATGGTAACATGTGGGAGGGCAAAAAAAGTGATCTCTTGAGCCTTGAGCACATCCCATACTGTGGGAAGTATCCAGGGGAAGAAGTGAATCATGGGGCTAGAAACAAAACAGGAAAGAAAAAGAAGAAAGAAGAAAGAAAGAAAGAAAGAAAGAAAGAAAGAAAGAAAGAAAGAAAGAAAGAAAGAGAAAGAAAGAAAGAAAGAAAGAAAGAAAGAAAGAAAGAAAGAAAGAAAGAAAGAAAGAAAGAAAAGAAAAGAGAAAAAAAGAAAAGAAAAGAAAGAGAAGGAAGGAAGGAAGGTAGGAAGGAAGGGAGGGAGGGAGGAAGGAGAAAGAAGAAAGAAAGAGAAGGAAAAAGAGAATAACCTCTGTTGAAATCTCACCCCAGCATTTCCAGACTCCCAGCTGGGAGATAATAAGCAGCTGTGATTTTAATATTTGAATGCTTACTAAACAGCTAGGGAAAATGTTTACTGAGCGAATGTGTATTGAAGAAAACTATGAAGGTTAAAAGGATTTTGTGTTGTTCTGCTTTTTCTGTATACACACACACACACACACACACACACACACATATATGCCTGGAAATTGATATATGTCATAGTCTTGTAATTTCCCAACTCACAATACCTGAGTGGATAATTCCAGTTGGGAAAATCTGCAGCTAGAAAAGTACATACACTATTGGGATGAAAAGCCCTGCCATTTGCCACTAATGGGTGTTAGAATACAGCAGATACTGTTAACCTTTGAAGTCCCTTATTGAGAGAAAAACTGCTGTCTTTTTCTTTTTAGGATTAAAAGGGAAGTGGTATGTAAAGGGACAGAGCATACAGAGGAAAACAACCTTCAGTTAGAGCTATCTATTTGGAGTATTGGCCACAGCTAGTAGCTAAGCCTCTTTTGAAACACTTGCTCCTGAGCTTTTGCTGGAATTAAAAGCTTGACTCATATAGGCTTGTGGCTTACCAGCATGAATATCCATTTTTGGGATAAAAAGCACAAAAGAGAGAGAGAGAGAAGAAAACTGCTTTGCTTGCCAAATGGAGTTGGAATATTTAAGAATGTAGCTCTTCCATCCCAGCAATTATCTTGTCTTGACATGAGGAAGTGGCCATGATACTTTTTGGGAGAAAATTTTATTTCCCACTACAGTGGCAGAAGCAAAACCAGAGCCACTGGCTATTCGGGGACATTTAATTCAGAGGTCCCCCTGGAGTCTTGGGTCTGTCTCAGAAATGTTTAGTTAAGCTGAATCTATATAATGTATGCAGTTGCCATTCCAGTCCTTAGAACTAACTATGATGTGTACATAGGAGTAGTTAACAGAAACATTCAAGTACTTAAGGAAATGTCTCAGATGCATACTCCTTGGGCAGTTTGCCTTTGTGGGAGTTATTTCATTAGAAAGGGAGATATTAAATTTGTCTGTAGGTTTAGCTAAAGTGACAAATGACAGTACCTCTGCCCTTGAAGGCATTCAGGTCAGCCTCAACTCTGATTTGTTATAGATGATAGAATTGCTCTAGATTTGTTTCCTGTAGGGCACGGTGAAGTCTGTGCAGATTATTAAAATATCCGCTGTATTTGGATTAATGTCTTGAGCGAGAGGGACAGGTCAGGCTACCTGGCCTTCTAAGGTAGATTCTAAAAGTTAATGGATTTTTTTCGGCTGGCTGCATCTGACACTCCTGCTGGGCATGGCTGAGATCAACACTTCCAAGTGGTCACAGGATGGCTCTGAGTTCTGCTGCCAATCGCCTTCGTAAGTGCTGTATAAGACCAACAAACACATTGGTTCCATCCGTCGTTGGTAGGGACAATCAGAGTGGCCGATGCAGTGGCACAGAAGTGGAAAATCTGATATAAGCCATACCATGAGAAACAAAGGGCAAAACTTTAGGGACAAAATCTTTATATTTCTTAATGGTCAGAGCTTCCCGTGTAAAAAATTTTAACAATTTCGGTTTAAAGGATGTTTGAATAGTAAGCAGGCTTTGCAAATTGGAGACCTATTGAGATTTATAGGTTTATCTTCCTCAGAGCCATTTATCTGTTTGCTTCAAAAAGTATTGGGAATATCTAGGGACCTTCCCTTTTCTCCCCGGGGGGAGAAATAGGACTTGTCTCCCTTTCTCAGAAAGGAAGGGGCTGATTTGCAGCTATTCTTTTTTTTTTCTTTTTTTAATTTTATTTATTTTTTTGACAGAGAGAAACATAGCTAGAGAGGGAACACAAGCAGAGGAATGAGAGAGGGAGAAGTAGGCTTCCCACTGAGCAGGAAGCCCGATACAGGACTCGATCCCAGGACTCCAGGATCAAGACCTGAGCCAAAGGCAGATGCTTAAGGACTGAACCACCCAGGATCCCCTTTTGCAGCTATTCTTGTATCAGCTCTGAAATATGTAATTTCACAATCCTCTGGAATGGAGCCCCTCTGTACATGTCAAGTCCAACCACTCTCATATTGTCACTCCAAGGGAGAAATCAGGGTTGAAGAACAAGCATAGATATTGCTGTAAGCAACAATAAACTTGCTTTATGGTCCAAAAACTTTATGCTTGCTTTCAAGATAAATACATATGGATGTTAAAACCCTTGACTCATTTATTCTTACTGTTCACTAAGTTATCTATTGATTAGAGGGTCTGGGAAACACCATCTTAAAATTTCTGAGGTCGTAAAGCATACCCTAGATTTGATTTTTCTGCCCTGAGGACTTATTAGTTTGAGACAAACCTACCAGCTAGAAAACATGGAAATGAGAAACAGTTTTATTTTTCAATCCAGTTATTGAAAATTTTCTTGACAATTAGAGTTAATTCCTTATCTCATATTTCTTATGCAGTACCTTCTCACTCACAACTAAGAAAACTCAATTATCACTTCAACATTTTGCCTAAAATTCTTCTTAGTCAGATCCAGAGGTTCATTGTGTAGATTTTCTATCTTTCAAGTTACCAAAGGCAACATTCCTATAATTGTTCCATCAATACATAAGCCTCCTCTTCTTGAGTCTACAATAATAATTTACTCATTGCACTTCTCATCTTTTTTCCACAATTCAGTCTTAAATCGCATGCTATAATTTTTGTAATTGAGGTTGGATATTTTCTTCACAGCCTTGTGAGAAGCTTTCATTTCCTCTTCTTTTGAAAGATTTGTACTTACCTTTCACTTATTTTTCTGTTAAGGTATCCATCATTGTTTTTCTTACTGAGTTACAGTTGCTATATTTATTTTTATATACATTTGCCTTATAAATGTTCAGAAAATAGATTTATTTAAAAAAAAAGTATTACCCTCAGGTTCAGTAAGAACGCCAACCAACAATGTTGGTCATTTCCTTAATTGTAAAGTTGATATTTAAGCGATATTATTAACATCAAGAATCCTTATTATTTAACATATAAATAGATGCAGCAAAAAGTTACATCTTTAAAATTAAAAATTAGGAATATATCTAAGTGCCCTTATAGCAGAATTTTTAAAGTGTGCTTGTCATATTGGGAAAAATGTTTCTTTTATTGTGTATAAAAACTTACAGTCATAAATTTTCTAGTATTGGAGCTTAAAAAAATGACTACCCTACTTACTTTTTGAATTAGTAAATTCACTTAGCTATTATTTACATTTAACCAGAGTTTTTCATGCTTATTTGTAGCACATCAGCAAATATTTATTAAATTCCTTTGGATCCCCAAGGAGTATTTTGTGACAGTATTACTGAGGTAATTGATATACAAAACCCTGCACATATTTAATGTGTACAATTTGATGAATTTGGACATATATCCCTGATATTATTCAAGATAATCAACATATCTTGTACTACCAAAAGCTTTCCGGTGTCAGTTTTTTTGTCTTGTGTGTGTATGTGTGAATATATGTATGTCTGATAAGAACACATAACATGAAATCTACTCTCAGCAAATGTTGAAGTATACAATATGCTATTGCTAAATACAAGCCACTGTGTTGTAGAGCAGATCTGTAGAAGACATTCATTCAGCAAAACTGAAACTTTATACCCATTGAACACCTCCCCATTTCCCCACTCCCATGCTTTGGCAACCAACACTTTATTTGTATCTGTGGAACCCTGAGAAATATGGATGTACACTATATGATACTAGTCCTAAGATACAAACCATCTAGCTTAAAACCAAACTAATATACATGTAGCAATTACACAAATAGATAAAAGTGAAATGCCATTATGACAGATCATGTTTTCACAGTCAATTAAAGACATAGAGTCATTCTAAAAGAAAGATAAAGTTAGTTTTTAAATTTTGCAATGAATTGCAAAGCAAACAAGCTTGGAAATACCTCTATGCAATAAAGAACATAATGACTGTCCCAAAGGAATACTTATTAGACTTATTGGTAAGCAAAACATACTCTCATCTCTCAAGTCATGAAAAATAAGTATATTAATTTACTGATATTTTCTTGAAGGTTTCAATATAGCAACTACCATTATTTAGCTTTTAGAATTCATGGCATTGTTATGTATAATGTTGCACGTATAGATAAAAGCATGAAATAGATATATCTTCTTATTCTTATTTGCATATTGTACTCATTAAGGCAAAGATCACTTTTCATAAATATAAAATAATCTTTCAGTTTCACATCTGATTATTTGCTCTTCATTTCTTATAGTTCATATGTAAAATTTGTTAAACACAAACAATAAACTTCTAATTCAATAGATGCAGATAAAAAGGAGAAAATGAAAACCACTTGTGATTAAAAATCTTAGGAAAATAGAGAAGAGGCAATTTTCTTATATTATTTGTCTCCTGCTACCTTACAAATTTTTCCCACACTTCCAGCATAAAATAACAAACATTCATTATCTCATATAGTTTCTAACGGTCAGGAATCTGAAAGAAGCTCTGCTGGTGATTTTGGATTAGGGTTTCTCATGTGGTTGTAGTTGAACTGTTTTCCAGTTACCACAGTCATCTCAAGGCTTATCTGGAGTTGAAGAATCCCCTTCTGAGATGACTCACAGGAGTTTTGGCAAGTATTAGTTCCCTGCTGACTGTTGGCTAAAGACCTCAGTTTCTCAACATATGGATCTCTCACAACATGGCAACTGTCTTTTGGAGTAAATAATTCAATAGACAACAAATGTGATCTTTTAAGACCTACTCTCCAGGTTACTTCTGCCTTATTCTATTAAGTAGAAATGAATCAATAAGCCTAACCCATACTCAAAGAAAGAGAAATATTCAAAAACATAAATATATGTGGATTTGGGGGAGTCAATTTGGAGGTAGGTAAACATTTTTAATTGTATAAATAGTACCTATAAAATTTTACAAGAAACTCCTATTAAATAGTAGATTGGTGGAGTTTTCTCTCTGTGATAATCAATTTTATGTGACAACTTGACCAGACTAAGGGATCCCCAGATAGCTGGTAAAGTAGTACTTCTGGGTGTGTCTGTCAGGGTGCCTCCAGAAGAGATTAGAATTTGAATAGTAAACTGAGTAAAGAATATCACCCTCATCGATACTGATGGACATCATCCAATCCATTGGGGCCCTGAATAGAACAAAAACATGGAGGTTGGGTCAACTTGCTCTCTCTGCCCAAGCTGAAACATCCATATTTCCTTGCCCTTGAATATCAGAGCTTCTGGTTCTTGGGCTTTGGGACTCAGACCAGGATTTACTCCATTGGCCTTCTGATTGGTGGAACTTTGTACTCAGACTGAATTATACCACTGGCTTCCTTGGTTCTCCAGTTTGCGCAAGATGTAACCTGGAACTTCTCAGATTCTGTAACCATATGAACCAATTCTGTAATAAAACTCCATATATATACATATAGATGGATAAATATATCTATATTATCTATATCATCTATCCTATATCCATCTATATCTGTATCTACCTATATCCCATCAGTTCTGGATCTCTGGAAAACACTGACTAATACACCCCCTGACATTAGCAATGGGACAATAATGCCCCCAATCATCACTTCTACCCAATACTGTACTGGAAGTTCTAAATAGTGCAATGAAGAAAAATAAACAAATTAAAAAGCAAAAGGATCAGGAAGAATGAAATAGATCTGTCATTATATGTAGATAACACAAATAGGTCATTTAAAATAACATCAGACAGGTAAAAATCTAGAAATTAAACTTTTAGAAGATGTATATGATCTTTTTTTTTCTTTTAAACATGTTATTTATTTGACAGCGAGAAACACAGCCAGAGAGGGAACACAAGCAGGGGGAGTGAGAGAGGGAGAAGCAGGCTTCCTGCGGAGCAGGGAGCCCGATGTGGGACTCGACCCCCAGGTCTCCGGGATCATGACCTGAGCCGAAGGCAGTCGCTTAACCAACTGAACCACCCACGTGCCCCAGAAGATGTATATGATCTTAACCATAAAATGTATTATAGACATAAATTGAAGAAGACATAAATAAAGGAAAAATTATTTTATGTCCGTGAATTTCAAAACTTAATATTGTAAAAGTATAAGTTCTTTCCAAATTGATTTACCTAGTCAAAACAATTCTAGACAAAATATCAGAAGAATTCTTTTAAAAAATTGATAAGATGGGGGTGCCTGGGCGTCTTAGTCAGTTGAGGGGCTGGCTCTTGATTTTGGCTCAAGTCATGATCTCAGGGTCCTGGGATTGAGCCCCACATCAGGCTCTACACTTAGCTTATTGTCTGCTTGAAATTCTTTCTCCCTCTGTCTCTCTAAACTAAAATATATATATAAAAGTTGACAAGATGAATTGATTATTTAATACATGGAAACAAAGGTAATTTCAAAAAAAAAAGAACATGATTGGAAGACCAAAATTATTATATTGACTTATTTAGTGAATATAAATTAAATAGTTCAGTATTTGCACAAGGGTATAAATACAAATGAAGGTCCCAGATAGCCCAAATACAGTCCTTTTATTTGATTGATTACAAAGGTGATACTGAAGTATAATACAGTTGTTCTGGGTCAATTTGATAATCATTTGGAAACAAGCTAAAAAACAAGAATCTTGACCTCTATCTCATATCAAAATCATTTGCAAGCTATCCATGGCAGAATTATTTTTAATAATAAACAAAAATAAAATATATGCTCATGAATTCTAGAGCAAATAAGTACATTTTAAAATATATATAAAGCACAATGTTATACACAGCACTAAATATTAACAAAATACAACTGTATTTGTATTCACAAACATATATTAAAGGAAGCCAGAAAAAAAAGTACAAGTTAATTCCACTTGTATAAGGTTCACAATACACAAAATTAATCTACAGTGTCAAAATAGGATTATGGAGAATAGAAAGGAGCTCAAGGTAGACTTTTGGATTTCAAATAATATTTGTTATGTTTTAGTAAAAAAAATCCTGGATACTTTTACAAAGCATGTTCATTTTACAGTTTTGATTTTTATATGCTGACATATGAATATTATTCTTCAGTAAAATTGACAAAAGATGTCTTTAGGAAAGTCTAGTGAAGAAAAATATATTAATTCAAAGAGAATAATTTTATCTTATATTTCTTATCTTTTGAAATGTCCAAGTTTTTAGTTTAAATTTTATATAAAAATTATTGTTGATTATAATTTTAAAAAAATTAAAATATTCATGGGGCTTCATTGCTTATGTCATCAAGCGAAATCAAATATGAGTAAATGTGAAGTAAATGTGTCACTATGTAATTTTGAAGGAGCAAAGAAACAATCATGGGCAATGAATCTTGGACCACTAAAAAAATAAAATAAATTTAAAGTTAAAAAAAATCCTGTAATAATAAAAAAGGATGACTGCCTATTGCATTACTAGTGTTTTTACATACTTTTTTTAATATCATAAAAATATTCAAGCATTTTATAAATTGATTTCTGTAATATATGAAGTATTTAGTTTGGGATTAGATTATTAGAAATTGAGGATAGTAGGAGAACATGTTTAAGTAAAGCCAATACTGCAAAACTTATACAAAAGCAACTGTCAAATATACTTGTACATACTGGAAGGAAGTATACTCTTTTAGTATAAGTTTAGCAAAAGATAGTGGGAGAATATTTTGTGGAACATAGTAAAAAAGACACGCAAGAATCCAGGCAAATTCAATGCTTGGATCTGCTGAATATTTCTACTTTTGTTTTAGATATTTTATTTATTTATTTGAGAGAGAGCAAGCACAAATGAGAGAGAAAGAGAGAAAGCAGGAACAGAGTGACAGAGAGAGAGAAGCAGGATCCCTGATGGGGGGCCCAATTCCAAGACCCCAGTATCATGACCTGGGCTGAAAGCAGACACTTAACCAACTGAGCTACCCAGGCATCCTTGAATATTTCTACTTCTTAAGAGGAAGCATGCAATTTACAAGCAAGAAAGCATTTATAAATGAGTGTAAAGAATATAATGAAAACTAATAGTAACAGGAGCAATAGTAAAACTCACCCAAAACTAAATCTAGTGAGCAGATCAAAGTCCACTTATTTTTTTTTAATCAATCATTAGATTGATTGAAATAGCTTGAGAAATGGCTTATCCTAAATATGGTAGTTATGTGGCTCTAATAATGGAGATTAGAGGGATATGGGTACAGGTTGTGGAGGAACACAGAGATTCAGCTGGGTCATGACATTGACATGAGTTAGCCCCTTGACCAGATGAATTACTCTACTGAGAACACAGTTTCTCTTTTGCTCAAATATGCCACTTGCAGAAATTGCTAGTTTACTTTGTAATCTTTCTAAAAATGTTATTTTATTTCTTAAATTTTGTATCAAATTGTCTTTTTTAAAAGATTTTATTTATTTTTTGACAGAGAGAGATCACAAGTAGACAGAGAGGCAGGAAGAGAGAGAGGAGGAAGCAGGCTCCATGCTGAGCAGAGAGCCCGATGCAGGCCTTGATCCCAGGACCCTGAGACCATGACCTGAACCAAAGGCAGAGGCTTTAACCCACTGAGCCACCTAGGTGCCCTCAAATTGTCTTAATAATAGTTTGTGAACATTATTGACCATGCCTTTATGAAGTTATAATTTGTCATGGAATATAAATAATTTTTGATGATATTCAGTTATTAGCTGATAGTAACAAAAAAAGCTTAACATCATATAAGAGAAGCTATATATTAGGGGTTTTTTATATTCATAGATACAGCATTAAGAACTAGTTGGTTTAAACAAAAAGTAGAATCAGACCAGCAAATACAAAGAACAAACTGATGGTTGTCAGAGAGGGGAAGGTAGGTAAGTGGGCAAATGGATGGAGAAAAGTGGGAGATGCAAGTTTCCACTTATGGAATGAATGGAATAAACAGCATAGCATTTGAAACATAGCCAACAATATTATAAAAGTATTGTATGGTAACAGATGCAGCTACACTTATGGAGAGCAAAGTATATACATATTGTGGAATCACTATGTTGCAAACCTGACACTGATGTAACATCGTGTGTCAATTATACTCAAATAAAATTGTTTAAATTAATAAATAAAAAAGCAAATAAATATTCTGTATTCGGAATATCCTTCTCTACAGGGAACACATACCAAGACCTTCCTGTGGATAACTAAAACCATGGGTAGTACTAAACCCCATATAACCTATATTTTTTCCTATAAATATATACCTATAATAATTTATAAATGATGCACAATAAGAGATCAGCAAGAATACTAACAGAACAATGATTAAAATATGCTTTAATAACAGTTATTTGGAGGTAAAAAAAGAATTAGTTTATATTTTAAATCTTTACCTTGAGAATTGTGTCTTTGCCAAAATTTCATGGTTGATATATTTGAGAATAATTGCAATTAAAATTTTAGTTTTTGTTCAATTACACTGGCCAAAGAAGCAGAGTAATGTTGTTAACAATTACTGTAAATCTGATTATTTTCTTCAATGAGCTTGACTTCAAATGTGCTAGCAAACTAAGATGCATTCCTTATCCTATAGCCCAAGGCAAAATTCAGCTCACCTGACTGATCTTAAGATTAAATCAGTATATCTACTTTCAAGCAACACTGCCAGAACATTGATCTGATAATAAATAATGTAGCTTGTACTTGAAGGCCATGGAAGTTTCCTTTGCAACATCTTACAAGTACAATTTTCACAGTTCCCTAGGGAACATAATGGGCAAATTGCTCAAGTGAAGAAATAGTGAGTTAAAATGGAAGTAAAATTGAACAGGTATTTCACACATTTTATCAATGTCTTCTTTAATTCAAGACCTAAAAATACTTTTATGTGATCTGTGTAATCAGTATTTTTTCTAAATTATAAATATCAGAAAAGTGCAAGCTACTCCTAAAAGTATGAATGCATTGCATATTTGGAAGTTGAAAATGTAAGGACTGGGCACCTGGGTGGCTCAGTGGGTTAAGCCTCTGCCTTTGGCTCAGGTCATGATCTCAGAGGCCCACATTGGGCTCTCTGCTCAGTGGGGAGCCTGCTTCCTCCCACTCTCTCTCTTTGTCAAATAAATAAATAAAATCTTAAAAAAAAATGTAAGCACCTATTTAGAAGTCTAAGCCACCTTGCTGTTTACTCAGCAAAACAGCTCCAGGAAATATGGGCAAACAGCCCATGGAAAACAAAGGAGAGCCAGATTGGGGGAGACGCCCAATCAGTTAACCCCCTTAACCTCCTGGTTCCAGGAGCAATGGAGATGCAAATTAAGAGTGGGCAGTCAGTTCCCCATACTTAGGACCAGGTGGGAACGCCCAAATGCCCTCAACCTCCGGGTTCCAGGAGCAGTGGAGATGCAAATTAACTCAGGAAGCTACATGACTCAGGTCAGCTCATGGTTTGGGTCGCCCTATAAAAACCAGCCTGTAATACAAGAGGGTTGTCATTCTCTCCCTAGAGGCGACCCTGGCCCAGGCAATGAAATTCTGATCTTGGTGCAAAATAAAGCTTTGCTTGACCTTCGCTTTTTTATCAACCTCGTTCCTTTGACCACGGACCCTATCAAAAACAAAGAAAATAATAGCTCCCTGACTAAGCACCTAGAGTGTATAGGTCAAGGGGAAAGGCTTCATGTACAACAATTCTTTTAATTGTCAAGAGGTAGACAGAATTCCAAGATAACCATCAACGTCTTCTCCCCTTGTGTAATACCCTCCCTTTGACTGGAACTGAGATTCTTCACATGGTTAGATTATATTACATTTTAAAATGGATTTTCTAGATGCAATTAAGATTCCTAATCATTTGACATTGAAGTGATCCAAATGGGGGCTACTCTGAGTGAAGATAACCCATTCAAGTGAGTCTTTATTATAGAGACAAGCAGCATTGTTGGACTAGGTAGAAAGAGATGTCCATGTTATAAACTGCCTAAGAAGGAGAACATGCAGGTAGGGGATGAGGGTAACTTCTAGGGGCTGAGAGTGAACCCCAGCTGACAGCTAATAAGAAGACAGACACTTCAGTCCTACAATCACAAGGAACTAAGATCCAGATAAGAATTTCAAGCCCAGACAATACCTTGATTTCAGTTGTGTGAGAAACAAGCAAAGAAACCATTTTACCATGATCAGACTTCAGACCCACAGAAACTGTGAGATAACAACTTGTGTTGTTTTAAGACACTAAATTTGGGGTGTGTTACACAGCATTAGAAAACTAATTCATCTCACAGTCACCTGCAATGCAGGTATTATTATCTTCATTTAGGACAATAAGAAAACTGAGACTCAAAGAGATTATGTGAAAGAGATAGGGTTAGTAGTAAGATCTATTTTATTTTATTTTTTATTTTATTTTTTTAAAGATTTTATTTATTTGACAGAGAGAAACACAGCCAGAGAGGGAACACAAGCAGGGGGAGTGAGAGAGGGAGAAGCAGGCTTCCTGCCGAGCAGGGAGCCCGATGTGGGACTCGATCCTGGGTCTCCTGGGCTGAAGGCAGTCGCCTAACCAACTGAGCCACCCAGGCGCCCCAGTAAGATCTATTTTAAATACATATACATATGGATATTCTTACTACAATCACATTATTTCCTAAGTAGCTCACAGAACTTTATTTTACTCAAATGTGAATCATAACATTACCATAATTCTGTAATCTGTGAGAAGAGAACTAAAAGATCTCCTATCTTTGAAGGAATAAGATTAAAATTAACCTTAAAAGATAAGAAATATGGCAACCATTGATCTTTCCTTGGCTCACTAGCTCTCTTTTTTTTTTTAAGTGCTAAATAAGTTTCCATAGTTTATTCATTCAGATACTGAAGAACGTATTAGTTGCTTCCAAGTTTTGTCAGTTATGTAAAAATATACTATAAACATCCATGTGCAGGTTTTTCTTGTTGACATAAGTTTCAGCTTCTTTGGATAAATAAATATCAGGTAACACATTTGCTGGATCGTAGTAACACTATGTTTAGTTTTGTAAGAAAGCACTAAACTGTCTTGAAAAGTGGCTGTACAGTTTTGCAATCCCACCAGAAATATATGAGAGTTTCTATTGCTCTACATTGTCATCACTTTTGCTATTTTCGACCATTTTAATAGATGTGTAGTGCTATCTCATTGTTATTTTAATTTACATCTCAATATGTTACCTGCCCTACTTTTCATGTGCTTATTGACCATTTGTATACCTTTTTTGGTAAAGTATGTGTTGAGGACCTTGGTCAATTTTTAAATTGGGTTGTTTGTTTTCTTATTGTTGAGTTTTAGGTGTGCTTTTATATCCTGGATAATGATCATTTATCAGAAGTGTCTTTCAAAAATGTTTTCCCAATCTGTGGCTTATCTTCTTACTTTGACACTGTCTTTTGCAAAGAAGAATTTTTTATTTAATGAACTCCAGTTTATCCATTAGTTTTTTCTTGAGTCATGTTTTTGGTGCTATATCCAAAAGGCATCACAATACACAGAGTCATTTATGCTTTCTTCATTGTTATCTTCTAGGAGTTTTATAGTTTTGCATTTTGCATTTAAGACAGTTATCCATTTTGAGTTATGTTTTTCTGAAGTGTGTAAAGTCTATGTTTACATTTTTTTTGGCATGAAACTATTTGTTCCAGAACCATTCGTTGAAGAAATTACCTTTGCTCCACTGTATTGCCTTTGCTCTTTTGTCAAAGATCATTTCACTATATTTATTGGAGTCTATTTCTGTTATATTGATCTATTTGTCTATTCTTATACCAATACCAAATTGTCTTGATTACTGTGGCTTTCTAGTAAGTCTTAAGTCAGGTAGTATCAGTCCTTTATCTTTGCTCTTCTTCAATATCGCATTGGCTATTCTGGCTCTTTTACCTCTCCATATAACTTAAAATCAGTTTGTCAATATCCATAAAATAACTTTCTGGGAGTTTGATTGAGATTGCATTGAATCTATAGATCAAGTTGGGAAGAACTGACATCTTGACAATATTGAAAAAGAGTTACTTTTTTATATAGAGTGTAAGAGAAAATTTCAATTATAAGGTAATATTTGAACAGAGACATGAAAAACTTAAAAGACAAAGGGATAGAAAATAGCAGATCTGGTAAAGTGCAAAAGTAAAGGAGGTGAAAAAATGCTTGTCATTCCCATGGAACTTCAGAGAATTCAGTATGATTGTGATCCAGTGAAAAATGGGGAAGGAAATAGAAACTGAAGTCATAGACGTAATAACAGTCCATACATTTTAGGATTAGAAGGACATTTTAAGGACTTTGGTTTTACCTTGAGTGAAACAAGATGACACTAGAGAGATTTGAGCACAAATGGGACATTATTTGCTTAAAATTTCAAAGATTCATTCTTGTTTCTGTACTAAAGAATAAATTTCTGGAAATAGAAGGAATAATTTAAGGAAAGAAAGTAAATTAGGAAGCTATTGTTGTATTCCAAGCAAGAAGTAATGGTGGCTTAGGTAAAAATGATAGAGGGAGGAGCAGTAAACAATAAAATTTCAGACTCTGGGGATATCTTAAAAATGGCATCAGGAGGAGACAGATTGAATGTGAGATATAAGAGAAAGACAAATCTTGAATGAATCTTAATTACTTATCCTAAGTAACTAGAAGGATGTAGTATCACTTATCTGAGGTAGGTAAAAATGCAGAAAAGCATACTTGGAGGTAGGAAATGTGAAATTGGGGGATATTTTAATGATGTCAGGTAGGCAGGTATATACATATCTGAAGTTCGAGGAAAAATTAGATCTAATTTGTGAGTCATCAGTACAAAGATGATATTTAAAGTCAAAACTGGATAAAAACTACAAAAGTCTAAATGAAGATGGAGAACAGAGTTATCTGAGATCTGAGTCCTAAGATGCCAAAGTGGGATGAAGCAAAGTCAGCAAAAAAAAAAATTGAGACGGAGCAGCCATTGTGTTAGGAAAACTGATAGTAGTTCCCCAAAAGCCATGTGAAGTTTCAACTTGATTTATCAGTATGCATTGACAATTGTCGAGCCAGTGAATCAGGACCTCCGGGTGAGGAGTGAAGAATAAGAATAAAATGAGAATGAGGGCAAGGAAAAATAAGGGGCTGTTCTTTAAAACAAAGTTCTATCAGTGTTACACTTAGAGTATGTCTTGACTAACACTCTTATCTTGTTCTTTATATTTAAAACATATAATCTTATTTCTTGTTATTTATAATTCTGAATTCTGAGCACTCTATTTCCAAATATTGTTGATTAAACTCTGTCAAATGTAATGATTCAACTATACCAGCTGACTCCTATGTGTTATGGTTTTAAGACCTAGCATTATTTTGATTCAATTTATCAATCAGTTTATAATGAAAAGGTATGGAAATTTTCATTGATTTTTTTGATGAACTATCTGAGGATGAACTGAAGACTTTATATCCAAGTCTAAATAATGAGCTTTTTTCATTTTACATTCTTCATTGACCATTGATCCTTCAAAAATAAGCTGATCGGAAGAAAAATAATATACATGCAGTCGCACAAAACTGGTTGAAACTATAGAATACATATTTACATATATACTGTAATAAAATACATATTTATGTGATTTCTGAAGAAAATATGAGTTCTTTTTTTTTTTTTAAAGATTTTATTTATTTGACAGAGAGAAACACAGCGAGAGAGGGAACACAAGCAGGGGGAGTGAGAGAGGGAGAAGCAGGCTTCCTGCCAAGCAGGGAGCCCGATGTGGGACTCGATCCTGGGTCTCCGGGATCATGACCTGAGCCGAAGGCAGTCACCCAACCAACTGAGCCACCCAGGCGCCCCAGAAAATATGAGTTCTTAAATATTAAACTTATCTAAAGTTATGAAAGATAAATTTCTGAAACCATACCTTTATATCTTTCCATGAGACATAATAATTGACTTTTCAAATGTGGTCGTTTACTTTCTAACATGGAAAAAAAAAAGGAAAATGCATTTTAGTATAGAATTGACCTAGGAATTAAAAATTCAGAATAAGTCTTGAGTATGCAGCAATTTTATATTATAATCCTGAATAGTGCACTTAAACTATAATTTTAAAAAAAGTATTGAGCTTAAGTTGGGACATCTAGCTGTCTCAGTTGGTTAAGCAACTGCCTTAACTCAGGTTATAATCCTGGAGTCTGGGGAGCAAGTTCTGCATCAGGCTTCCTGTTATGTAAGGAGTCTACTTCTCCCTTTGACCCTTCCCCTTCTCATGTTATCTCTCTCTCTCTCTCTCTCTCTCTCTCTCTCTCTCTCTCATTCTGTCTATCTCAAATAATAGATAAAATCTTAAAAAAATAGTATTAAGCAAAAGTAGATACCATGATTTTACCAATGCCTAAAGGCATGACTTGGTGTATATATGCATGAGTAAAATATTTGATATTTTAAATCTATAATTCCTAAATATAGTGCTATGAAATAAAACTGAAATGTTATATATTTCACAACTTTATGAAAATAGAAATAACACAATGTATTAAATAGATCCTTAAAAAATGTACTAAGAGGGGCACCTGGGTGGTTCAGTCTGTTAAGCATCTGCCTTCAGCTCAGGTCATGATCCAAGGGTTCTGGGATCTGAGCCCCACATTAGTCTTCCTGCTCAGTGGGATCTGAGTCCCACATTAGTCTTTTTGCTCTGCTTCCCCCTCTTCCTCTGCCCTCCCTGCCCCACTCCCTGCCGTGTGCTTTCTCTCTCTCTGTCATAAATAAAATATTTTAAAGAAATGTACACAGATATGTAGAAGCACAAACTAGGACATCCCATGGCAGTACACTATATTTGAAAGAATGCTGTGCCTCTTTTCAAGCACATTCATAATATATATAATTTTGTATTATCTGAATGAGTTCTCCTCATTGGATGCTTAAACCTCGTTTGTAGCTTTCTATCAAAACAATAAAGCCTCAGGGTGCCTGGGTGTCTCAGTTGTTAAGCATCTGCCTTTGGTTCAGGCCATGATCTTGGAGTCCAAGGATCAAGCCCCACATCGGGCTCCCTGCTCAGTGGGAAGCCTGCTTCTCTCTCTCTCACTCCCTCTGCTTGCATTCCCTCTCTAGTTGTGTTTCTCTCTGTCAAATAAATAAAATCTTTTAAAAAAATGTTTAAAACAATAAAGCTTCTAATTCACTAAACTGAGTTATACATTCTCAGTAAAAGAGAACTGGTCTCCCAAATCACTTTCTTTTGTAGAGAACTTCAGGCTCCCTCAAGCATTGTTATGGCAATATCCTTGGCCTTGTAACTCTCCAATTTTTGTTTTTGTTGTTGTTGTTGTTGTTGTTATGGGAAATATTAAATACAGATAAGGAAAAGCAAGTAGTGTAATAAACCTCATGTATACATCTCCTAGCTTCAATAACTCAATACTACTAATCCATCAACACCTACCCAATTCCAAGCTCCCCTATTTAGTACTATTTTTATAGGTTTTTTTTTTTTTTTTTTTTTGGTTTGTTTGTTTGTTTGAAGTAAAGTCAATGGGCATTGAACTTCATATAGCTAAACTGTTTAAGGTAACAAATTAATACAGTTATTTAACCTAAAACTCTAGATAGCTATAGGACATTTCTATCAATTGAGAAATTTCTCTTGTGGGCCTAAATTGCTGGCCATGATGCTTCATCCCTCCCAACACAGGCAACCATTTTTTAAATTATTTTCACTGTGACTCAATTTTGTCAGTTCAAGGACGTAATAAAAATTGAATCATGTATGGGGCACCTGGGTGGCTCAGTTGGTTAAGAAACTGCCTTCGGCTCAGGTCATGATCTGGGAGTCCCAGGATCAAGACCCACATTGGGCTCCCTGCTCGGCAGGAGGCCTGCTTCTCCCTCTCTCACTCCCCCTGCTTATGTTCCCTCTCCAGTTGTGTTTCCCTCTGTCAAATAAATAAATAAAATCTTAAAAAAAAATTGAATCATGTAACTTGTGTCTAGCTCCTTTTACACAGCATAGTGTCTATGAGATTCATCCATGTTGTTTAACTTTGCAACATTTTATTCTACTCCGTGCATATACCACAATGTGTATGTCTATTCTCTTACTGATGGATTGCTTAAAGATTTGGTTTATTACAAGTAAAGATCCTATGAATAACCTTATTTAAGTTTTTAATTGAAGTATTTTTTTATAGCTCTTGGAATAAAATACTTAAGGGGCGATTTGCTTGCTCAAATGGTAAGTTGGTGTTTAAAGTTAAAAGAAGCTTTCCAAAACATTTTACAAAATGGTTTTATTACTTTGAATTCCCACAAGCAATATAGGAGATTTCTACTTGTTCCATACCTTAGCCAAGATGTTGTATTTGTGAGGTTTTATTTAAATAGCTTGTTGAAATATATATACCATAAAATTCACCATTTAAATGTAGACTCTATTATTTTATATTTACAGAATTGTGTGTAATAAAGAGAAAAACTAAATTTTGGATATTTCACCTGAAAGCTTTCAAACACTACCCCTTTCATCCCTCCCCCTCCCTCTCTTGTCCTATAAATGGGCAAGGCAAAGGGAAAGCCCTTACCTTCTCTCCTTTGACACCAGTCCAAAGTTCAGGCCATGGAAAACTTTTATAGTGAACAAGAGCCTCCCACTCTGGCCCCACTGCCTTGCCACAATAAAAGCCAAAATCACTTGTTTCTCTCTAATTTTGTCACCTGGATAGGCTTGCATCAGCTCTGCACTTCCTAGAGAGTCCACAATGTAATATAACTTTTTATAATCTTCTGATGTGTTTGACATTGATTGGTCCCCATATACAACTAATTTTTGGTAGGAGATTGATTCCAAAATCCATGGGGCAACTACAAAATATTGTGTAACCACATAGTCCAATTTTAGAACATTACCAACTCAGAAAGAATTCTGTAAGATGTTAGCATTCATTCCTAATTATCTCCCCTAGTCACCTGCCTTCCTTCCACCAGCCTTAGGTAAATCTATAGATTAGCCTATTCTGCACAATTCATTTAAATGAAATTATAAAATATATGCTCCTTTGTGACTTTTTTGGTTAGTATAATAATTTTAAGTTAATCCATGTTGTAACATGTATCAGTACTTTACTGTACTTTTTCATTGCCAAATAATACAACATTCTTTGAATATAGCACATTTGGTTTATTCAAATTGAATGAGCAGAGCAAAAAGATAATATTTTACTTTCTAGGTATTATCAAATTCATTCTATAATTATCAATGTCTAAATAGATCTTGAGACAAAGAAAGGAAAAAGACAACTATGGGTTTTTACCAGCATCTGCAAAAGAAAATTATTTAGATTCCTAAAAGTCATTTTTTCCTGCTAAGAAATAAAGCAATAGACCAAAATTATCCACTGAGGCAAAATAATCTCATCAATATTCTTTATTGAGGCAAATCAGTGGTAATCCAATGATTTGCAGATTCTCTAATATCTAAACTTTTTTTCAATAAGCAGCTTAGAATATTTCAAAAAGACCACAAATATCCAAGTGTTCTTAATGAGATGAGTTCATGAATTTATATAAACAAGCTCTCAGATTTTCTATTTTACTTTTTAACTTATATAATCCATATTGTACATATCCCTAGACCTAGTAGAGAAATAAAACACATTCTGCCTTAGACTGTAAACTTTAAGACCTAAACTTGTACTTGTGTGTGTCTGTGTGTGTACACACTTTATGACATGTATCATAATATGAGATGGAGTTTTCAGTTAAAATGTTAAAGGATTTACACAGATGAAAAAAAGACTTGAAATAGAACTAAATTATTTTCTATTTTTTAGCTATCTTTGTATATTAAGCTATTTATTGTTGCTCTCGAATGTACCTAATTTTATGGGGAATGCCTTAGAACTCAAGCAGATTTATATTTAACAAATCTGTCTTAAGAATCTGTCTAGGAGCACCTTGGTAGCTCAGTCATTAAGCGTCTGCCTTAGGCTCAGGTCATGATCCTAGACTCCCAGGATCAAGCCCCACATTAGGCTCCCTGCTTGGTAGGAAGCCTGCCTCTACCTCTCTCACCCCCCTGCTTGTGTTCCCTCTCTAGCTGTGTTTCTCTCTGTCTAATAAATAAATAAAATCTAAAAAAAAGAAAAAAAAAGAGAGAGAGAGAGAGAGAGAGAGAGAGAATCAGTGTCTATCAGGTCGTGATTCCAAGGCCCTGGGATCAAATTCCACATCTGGCTACCTGCTCAGTGGGGAACCTCCTTCTCCCTCTCCTACTCTCCCTCTCCACCCTGCTTGTGCTCATTCTCTCTCTGCTAAATATATAAACAAAATCTTTGAAAAAAGAACAAAGGAGAAAAGAATCAATGTCTGAGTTTTAAGTTTAAACAAAGTCACTGTTAGATTTAACATATTACTCAACTGCTTCTTTAAGACAAAGAGTATGATAAACCATTGTCAAAGAATACTATTATTTGTTACTTATATGGTAAGACACATGAACTGATTAAAAACACTCATGGCAGATTGAATACTACTGAATTTATTTAATTTTTAATTAAATTATTTATTTCAATTATTTTTTCTATAATGGCTGTCATCTGTATACCCAAGAGCAGTAGTTATTTTAAATTAAATTTATATATATGTGTATACATCTGTGATTGCTTCATACAAACACATTCAATGCACAATAAAAGGAGATTTTTTCTTTCATTCTTATAATGAAATTGTGAATGAAATCTGTTGAATACTATAATAATACAGTCCCCTTCAAAGGGTACCAAATACTCTTCAATCAAATGAAAAATGATCAATGTTTCTAAGCCTGTTTTTAAAAACCATGAAAATATTAAATTCAAGTGTTTTTCTTTTTATTTCTCCTTGAGTTGGTCTTTTGATGATCCATTTTACTAAAGAAAAAGGAAGGAAATTGACCTAACAGAGAGGATAAAGCTATGGAAACACCATGTAGGTGATAATGTCATTACAGGTAGATTTATCGTGATACTGAAAAATAAGCATTTTGAAGTGAAAGTCATCAATAATCTAAGGACATATGGTCCCTACAGATGTCACAGTTGCTTCATTTATGTCAGTCAGGGAATTCATTTTTTATGGTTGAATTTTACTGCTGTTTAGATGCTTGTTCAATTTGAGAACATCTTAAATTTAAATGAACATATCAGTGCTAAAGCAGTCAGAAAAGATTGAGTTTATTCCTAGATGGAATGGCAAATATTGTATTGAAGTGGAGACCAGAGCTTTCCACAGCTCTCTATCAAGTCACAAAATTATCAAAACTAATAATGATCCCTAAATGCCTTTGCTCATGTTATATCACGCTTCTGTTTCATCAGCAAAACAAATTCTCTTCACAGATATCATTCACTGATGTACTGTTATAAAGCCAACCCACACTGGATTTAGAAAATATCCAATTCAAGGCTGTTTATTTTCCCTCACCAAAACACTATCTTTTCATCCTCCTTTAAAGAGAAATATACATCTTTAATGGTAAGGTATATGTTACAAAGCAAAGAATAATCCTTGCACCTAAAATAGAGATACAAGAACTATTTGTAACATCTTAAAAGATAGAGTGCTCCAATATAGATGCTTCCAGAGCTATATTTGACTTCTGTTCCCCTAAATGATAGAAACAATGTTTTATTATTTTGG
This sequence comes from Spilogale gracilis, assembly GCA_004023965.1. Classification (NCBI taxonomy): domain Eukaryota; kingdom Metazoa; phylum Chordata; class Mammalia; order Carnivora; family Mephitidae; genus Spilogale; species Spilogale gracilis. Next base: position 77,585 of record PITA01003381.1, read on the forward strand.
GGAACGAGAGAATCATAAATCTTATCTACACAGTTTCTTTAAACAAATAAGGAAAATATTAAACACATATAAAGTGATGGAATTCAATGAAATAATATCCTACTTCTATCTTTCCACTTATCACTCTCTCCTATTTCTGTGCACAAGCACCTAATGTAGTGTTCATTACACAAATTAGTAGAGCTGGCTCCCAATGACGAGGCTGCTTCTCTGTGCCAGAACAATGCTAGTGTATGTGCTAGTGCATAGAGGAAATAAAAACAAGTGCTTAAAGTCATCATTTTTTTCTCCTACCAGAATTCACTGGACTCATTTCATGAATATCAAGAGTAATACTATACTTTGGGTCCGTGGATTCTTTTTTTTTTTTTAATATTTTATTTATTTGACAGAGAGAAACACAGCCAGAGAGGGAACACAAGCAGGGGGAGTGAGAGAGGGAGCAGCAGGCTTCCCCCCAAGCAGGGAGCTTGATGTGGGACTCGATCCCAGGTCTCTGGGATCATGACCTGAGCTGAAGGCAGTCGCTTAACTAACTGAACCACTCAGGTGCCCCGGGTCAGTGGATTCTTAATAGTATTTTTGAAGCTTCAGTGTAATGCGGAAGAGACTTCAGGCCACCGAGAGGAATTTGCAGAATATATAAAAACCTAGGCAAGCTGCACAGTAAGCCCAGTGTTCTCACTCTACACAAAGCAAACTTATTTTCCACTCTATCATATAAAATTGAGCCCCTCACATTTAATTTTTAAGGTTTTTTTTTTTTAATCTTTGAATGCACAAATTTACTGAAAAGTTGTGAAGGCAGTATGAGGGGTTCTTATATGCAGTGGATCTAGTTTTCCCTAATTTTAACATGTTACTTTAGCATGACACATTTGTCAAAATGACCAATTTTGACACATTCTGATGAAATAAAACACATACTTTATTCATATTTCCTTCATTTTTACCTCAAGGCCTTTCTTTGTCGGAGGATCCTATACAGCATTCACACTAGATGTATTATTCAGATATCCTTAATTTCCTCTTAGTTGTGACAGTTTTTCAGATTCTCTTTTTTTTTTTTATGAACTTGACAGTTTGAGAGGAATTGATGAGATAACATCTAGAAGGTACCACAATTTACAATTGTCTGATGTTTTTCTCATGATTAGCTTGTAGAAAGTTCATAGAGATAAAATGCCATATTTATAACATTTTATCATGAGTAGGTCTTACCAATATAGTTCTCAATGTTGACATTAACCTTCATCACCTAGCTGAGGTTGTTCTTCATATTTTCCTGCTGTAACTTTACTCTTTGGAAAAAGTCACTAGAGCAACCCATACTTAACAGAGGCTCTATCTTCTTGAGAAGGGATTAACTACATTAATTATTTGGAATTCTGGGTGGGATGTTTGGTATTTGTTTATTATTTATTTTTTTATCCAATCAATTATTTATATCTGAATGAACTCACAAATATTTATTTATACTTTAGGTTATAAGCTACTACCATTTTATTTATTATTATCATCTTAATTTTTTATTTTGCTCAAATTTTTCCAACTTTGGCAGTTGAGAGCTATTTCATTGGATCCTATGTCCCTTTGACATACTCACATCAATGTGTGTTTGTGTGTAGATGTGTGCTTCCTTACTTCCTGACACACAAGAACCTACAGGCTCAGCCTGAGTATTTCCTATCCCAGTTCTAGAATCAACCAGGAGTTCTTGGATTCTTTTATTGGGGATTATATACAATCCAGAGCTGATTGTTGGATACAATTGCTGCTACCTAGAGTCCAGGTTCAATTTAACAGGAAAAAAAAAATTACTGTTGCTGATGTAAAAACTAAACCATTCCTGTAAATGAGCATCACTGCATGCGTGCATGCACGTGTGGGTATGTGTAAGAGAAAGAGAGAGAGAGACTAAATCAGATAACCAGATATCCAGTTTTGTAATATCTGACCCCATTGCAGCATAAATTCTAGGCCCCAAAATGTTCCAGCTTCTAGATTTTTTTCTCCATTCTCTATCCTTAAAGATTTCAAGTTTTCTGGATACAGGGCAACATTTTTTCATAGATGTAAACTAATAATAAATCAACACTATTTATTTATGTCACTATTATGCAAATATATTGTGTACTAGGATTATTTAAAGATATCAATTTTATATTTAGATTTTACATAAAACTAGAAAAAGATAGTTTAAAAGAAATTAAAGCAAACTCACTTGGTTAGAAACTCATCTAATAATTGAGAAATGATTTATTTTTCCATAGATTTCAACAAAAGGATTAAAATAATTCTAGTATAGAAGTTTAAAATTAAAAAAAAGAAATTTGGAATAGGGGAAGCTCCCAAATTTACTCCTTATTGCAATAACATTTTAGTTTCCCATTTCTTATACAGTCTCCTTTTTACTCTTGAAACTAATATTCAGACAACTTCCATTTTCCTCATCACTTTTTACTTATTGACATAACTTTTATATTTATTTTATCCTGTTCTTACCAAGTCCCTAGGTTCTCTACAAGACAAACAATGAATTGAAAAAGATGAGAACTCTCAGTTTTAGTTCACAAGGTCTTTAAATCTTATTTAAGCTTTAATCTCTAGTGGCATCAAACCCTTCTTTATCCCTTCTCACATTCTTGGTTAAAAGAATAAACCTTAGAATCTGGCAGAACAAAGAGCACTGTAGTTATCTGATGGCTGTTATATACCAATTATGCAGGCAAATTAATTTTTCTCTAGTATTTAGGAGCCTAACAGTTTGAAGGTTTTGGCCATACATTTCTTCCTTCCTTCACATATTAGTTAGAACTGCTACTAATGAGTTGGCTTTAAAAATACATATCCATTAGTGTTTTCATGTCTATAGGTCATTTAGGCAGTTTTGCTGATCTAGACAGGCTCATTTCATCTTGGATGTGCTTGTTTCATAAACCTGTGGTTAATCTTAGGTTGACCAGAAACTGGCTATTTGAAGTTGGCCTCTTTTATGTATCTGACAATTACTGACATTCATCTGGGATAGCAGATATAATTGAATCATGATGTTTTCTTCATTCAGGAAGCTAAACCAGCCTTGTTTGTATGATGGTCTTAGTGTTCCTGAAAAGAAAGTGGAACTGTGCAAAGTCCCTTGAAGCTTAGACTCAGAACAGGCATAATATCACTTCTGTCTTTGTCGTTAAAGAGAGCCCAGACTAAAGGGACTGAGAAATAGACCTCATCTTTTGATGTCAATAGCCACAACACCACATTGCACATGCATAGTGTTAGGTCAGGGAATAAATGAGAGGATTTTTGCAATCAATTTACCATACTGTCTGAACAGGGTTTCAAAAAGTCCAATATCAGAGCACACCAATATTTAATTATCAGAGAGAGAAACAGGAACCAGAAAAGGAAATTGAAATGGAAGGCAATTAGATGGGAGGAAAAAAAAACAAACAAACAAAAAAAAACAGGGTAGTTTTATCCTCGGTGATGAACAAACAGTAGATTTTTATAAAAGAAAAGTGTTCAGCTTTTCAAATGATGCTAATAGGTCCAGTAAGACATAGTCTAAGAAGTGATCTTTGAATATAGCAATATAAAAATCAATACTTGGGCAAAGTGGTAAAAACAAAGCATGGCTAGAGTAAGTTTAAGAGGAATGAGAGGGGTGCCCGGGTGGTTCAGTCAGTTAAACCTCCCACTCTTTGTTTCAGTTCAGGTCCTTATCTTAGGGCTGTGAGATCAAGCCCCACATCCAGCTCTGTACTCAGATCTATGTCTGTTTGGGATTTTCTCTCTCTCTCTGTCCCTAACCTTGCCCACCCCCTCAAATAAAATAAATAAATAAAATCAAAAAAGATAAGAAGGAGAAGAAGAAGAAGAAGAAGAAGAAGAAGAAGAAGAAGAAGAAGAAGAAGAAGAAGAAGAAGAAGAAGGAGGAGGAGGAAGAGGAGGAGGAGGAGGAGGAGGAGGAGGAGGACAAGGAGGAGAAGAGGAAGAAGAATGAGAGCTGAAGCATCAGGTCCCACAGATTAGGGTTTCCATCCTACAGAATGCCTACTTCCCCATATTCAGATGCTGATGACAATTCAGGTTATCACCTATGTTTCTGATCTACAGGCTATAGACCAAAGTTTCCCCAGACCCCCTTCCTTGGGTTTGATTAATTTTCTGAGTACAGAGAAACATTTTACTTACTAGATTACTATTTTATTTTTTAAGGTTTTATTTATTTATTGGAGAGAGAGAGAGAGACAGAGATAGCAAAAGAGAGCAGGAGGGGGGAGAGAGGTAGAAGTAGTTTGCACATTTATCAGGAATCCAGACAGCACTGCTCGATCCCAGGACCCTGGGATTATGACCTGACTCAAAGGTAAATCCTTAACCAACTGAGCCACCCATGTGCCCTTAGATTACCATTTTATTGTAAAAGGATATGACTCAGGAAAAGCCAGATGGAAGAGATACATGGGACAAGATATGGGGAAAGGGTGCAGAGCTCTCATGCTTTCTCCAAGACTGCCACTCTCCCTAAATTTTCACCAGTTTCCACTCTGGAAGCTCTCCAAACCCTATTCTTTCAGGATTTTATAGAGGCTTCATTACATAGGCATGGTTGATTAAATCATTGGCAACTAGCAACTGATTGAACTCAATCTCCAACCCCTCTTTCTTTCCTGCTGGTAGATAGGTGGGATTGGAGCTGTAAGTCTTAACCCTCTAATCACTTGGTTGGCTCCACTGCCAACAGCTTAGCTGAGGTCCAAAAGTCACTCATAAACAAAATGAAAGACACTTTTATAGGCTCATGGCTTAGGAAATTCCAAGGGATTTAAGAGCTCTGTGCCAGAAATGGGGGAAAAGACCAGATATATTTTTCTTATTATAAATCACAATATCACAGACGTATTTATTACTCAAACCACCACCTACTTGGAAACAACTGGCTTTGCCCCAGGCAAGCCTAAATATAATGCTTGAGTAGAGCAATTGAATCATAGTTTTCATTTTTACAGAATGGAAAGTGTTTTGTTTGGGTACGAGTGATAATATGCTGAGAAGTGTATGGTGTCAGAATGATAAAAATGTCTGATTGCATTAAGAAAAAAAAAGATAATTAGATAAGAGTAAGGATACAGAAGGAGATATTGGAAGTTTAATGAAAGAGAAGTTTACTTTAGGGAACAGGTGAATAGACTAGAGAATAACATAAGAATGCTAAGTAGCACTAATGTACCATTGAAGGAGGTGAATACAATGAATTCTAGTGAGTATAATGAAGTGAGAAAGGAGCAAGGAAATGATTTTAATAAAACATCAAGGGATCTAATATGAGTAATTAGAGAAATGACCATCAGAGGTGAGTAGAAGCTGTCAAGTGAGACAAGCTCAATAATTTTTTATAGATCAATGGAATCCAAGAATCATTAGAGTACTGAGAGTGCGCTGAAAAGTTAAGAGGTGAGAGCAAAGAGTGAAAGAGAATGATGCAGGAGTTGTAGTCATTTCCCATAGCCAAGTATGGGGTGGCTGAGATATGGTGGTAGAAGGTCATGAAGGATAGGAAGTCAAACGGTATCCATTAGGGTATTACAACAATTATCCTCATGGAATTAAAATCACCGCTGGTCATGAAAGGAGTAGTGTTACAGAGAAGCGGTAAGACAGGCACTAAAATGTTAAAAAAAAAAAAAAAAAAAAAGGAGTGACTCATCAGTAGAGAGTGGCACCAAGAGGAGACTCTGCAGATATTACTTGATAAAAAGGGAGATAGATCTGAGTGTTAGGAAGGTGGTAAGGGTAGAAATGACAATGAGAAACAAGGAGGAAATGGATCAGTCATCTAGCCATCATGTGACAGTGTATCAGCAGAAACAGAGTTCTCACCGGAGAAACAAGTTTTCAGTTTGGGTAACAAAGTGAAGGAACAAACTAGGAAAGATAAAGCAGGTTTTACTGATGGTGGACTGTGAATTGCAGGAGCTCAGAGTATTTTAGTATTTGGAAAGGAACAAGAGATAGGGCAGATTAGGGACATAAAAAGTGTTTGGAGATGAGAATCTAAGAAATAGGTGGCCTAATAATTTGGGCCTTCTTATTTTATCTATTTATTTTTTTGATGTAAACAAAGATAACAGGCATAATAGGACTAGTCCTAATAGCTCAAGGAATATATATACAATGGGATATAGCCTTAAAGAGAATGAAGTATTGCCATTTGCTACGTGTTAGAGCTAGAATGTATAATGCTAAGTGAAATAAGTCAGACAGAGAAAGATAAATCCATATGATTTTACTCCTATGTGGAATTAAGAAACAAAATGATCATGGGGGAAAAAAAAGAGAGAGGCAAACCAAGAAACAGTCTCTTAACTATAGAGGACAAATGGGCTTCCTGGAGGGGAGGTCAGTGGGGAGGAATGGGTTAAATGGGTATTAAGGATGGTGCTCATTATGATGAGCAGTGGGTGTTAATGTAAGTGATGAATCACCAAGGTCTACACCTGAAACTAATATTATATCTTGTGTTAACTAATTGGAACTTGAATAAAACCTTAAGAAATAATAAATAAATAAATTAATTAATTAATTAATTGATTAATTAATTAATAAATAAAAGGAAGAGTGGGGAAAGGAGTTTTTACTACTACAACCATATGATTACTACAAATCATATAATAGAGAAATGGTGCAAAATGAAATGTGAAATTGAGTATCCTAATCACTCATAGGTAACCACTAAGAACAGCTTCTTGTGTATCTATTCAGGAATTTCTATGTACATGTGAAATACTTCAAGTTAGACGATTAGCTGTAATTCATGTATATATAAATGTATGTCTGCAAGTATATTTATACAGAAAAAAATATCTCACTGTCTTCTGTTCTTTGTACCTTTCATCTCAAAATTTATCTTGGCCATCTTTCTTTAATAAGCATATACAGATATATTTTTAATTGCTTCATTGTATGACTTTATATTAATTTATTTAATCTGTTTTTCTACTAGTGAATGTTTAGGCTAGTCACAGTTTTCTTTAACTTGTAAGTAAAAAATATTGGTACTTACTCCATTTTACAGTGTGTGTAGTGCAGCATATATTATGAAAACCTGGGAGCCAACTTATTATATACAATTAAATTTTCATTTTAAATTCTGGTGAATATTTCTCAGTTTCTCTCCTCAAAAGCTATGAAAACATGCTTTATTTAGCAATACATGATATACACTATGCAGTATAGATGTTATCAAATTTCTTAAACTTTGAAATAGACTTATGTGCTGCTTAAATCCAAAGGCTTCCAATGTTAAAGGTGGGAATTTAGACAACTGTACTGCCCCCTCAAGCACACACATTTCAAGTTAAGTTATTTGGCCAAGTGGAAGTGTTGGATATTCCATAAATCATTCCACCTGAAGAGTTTCATTCATCTTTTCATAGGGCCAGCCTTACATCTGAGCAGGAAATATCAGTCTTACCACTTGCTGTGAAGGAGAGAAACAATTTATTTGATATTTATTCTCAGTATGCCCAAGCCAACTAGGGGAGCAGTTAGAATTTGACTTGAGTGATGGCAGCCTTTTTTCTCTTCTCTGGGGCATGTAATATGCAAGCCTTTGGCATATGTCAGAGCATGCTTTACCTCTGGCAATTTGACTAAGTCCTTTGAGGGATGCTTAGCCTGGATCCCAGCCTTAGATGTCACATCATTATAAACTCAATTTCCATCTTCTTAGTAATCCTTTGGACGTGTGCTGGAAAATTTGACCGCCTTTTCTTAACATGAAGTGTCTTAGTGAAATATTTCAATTTTTTCCAAGTATTTAGGATTTGTGACTTACCTTTCTTATTGCTTTCCTCTTAATTTTATTTAAATTGGTTAATTAAAATAAAGGGTGCCTTATAAAAACGTACTTGTTTGTTGGGAGCCCATGGCAACCTGGTGGTGTCAACAGCCGCAGTGAAGCCTCTGGCTCCCTGTGCCTGCCCCTTGTGGGGGCCTGATGCTGAGCCCATTGGGAGGCTTAGGGCGGTAGCCAGAGGCAAAACTCCTGGTACCTGCTGGTGTCCGCCTGCCTAGGTCACCTGACATCTTGCTCCACCTTTTCGGGCTCTCACTAAAGCATAACTGAGTCCATGGTGTTATTCCAAGACAACACATAGGCCTTGTAACAATCATCTGATCGTGATGTATGGGAATAAGTGACTTATGTGCTTGGGGTCATAGCTAGCCCTTACCCCCTCAGAGATGTAGCTGCAATTGTTTTCCCTTTGATCACTTGGAGTTTGAGCACGGTTGAGGGGGCTGAGGTAATCATTAATTCTATGCTTATGTAAGTGATTCCTATATAAGATGTGAAATCCTGAATAAAGTTGGCTTGTTGGATATCATCCACTTGTTCCTCCTGTTCTCATACTTTTCTCTACCTCTGTCTTTTCTATGTCTCCTTACTCTCAGGTTCCGTGTATTGCCGCGCAGGCCGGGACACTTGTTTAAATTAAAAAGCAAGTTAAAACATTCATCACCTTACATAGTTGTTTGTTTTTGTTTGCTTTTTTGAGAAGGGTGGGTAACATTTAAGATTTACTCTCAACAGGGGTGCCTGGGTGGCTCAGTGGGTTAAAGCCTCTGTCTTCTGCTTAGGTCCTGATCTCAGGGTCCTGGGATCAAGCCCCACATCTGGCTCTCTGTTCAGTGGGAAGCCTGATTCCCCTTCTCGCTCTGCCTACCTGTGATCTATCTCTCTGTCAAATAAATAAAATCTTAAAAAAAATTTACTCTCAATAATTTTCAAGTATACAATACAATATTATTAACTATAGCCACCAAACTGCACATCAAAATTTTGTTTTAAAGTCAGTGAAAGGAGAGAATCAGAAAATAAAATTTAGAGGTCCATAAAATAATTTCATACTTTGAAATGTTTCCATCTTAATCTGGTTTCTATAAATAGATCTTATTCTCCAAACAGGTGATGCAAAGTCAAAGATTCCTCTTTGATATGCATCTTTTGATACATCCTAGATATTTCCCTTTCTTTCATAAATCAAATCCAAGATATGGTTAAAGGTATTTCCTTCTATTCTACCCAAAACTCTTATTTTCTCAATCTCTTATTTCTCCTCTTTTTAACTCATTGCATAAATATGAACCACAGTATTAACAGAAGAACCATAAAGTCATCTACCTTAGTATTTCATAATGTTTCAACTTAGAGCAAAGCCTCAGTCTGGAAGAGAGAGGATAAAGAAATAAAGAAGACGGAGAAAGGTGGAAGAGAAAGGAGAGTAAGAAAAAGAGACAGAGAAGGGGAAAGAAAGAAAAGAAAGAATTAGAGAAAATTGTATGTATAAAATTAAATTGTATGTATAAAATTAAATTTGATTTTTCCCATTAATCTACCTTAGGTCAGTTTAATTATTTAAATCATCTGAAAGAAATTTGAAGAGCAAATGAAAACTTTTACTCCCAACATTAGTAACACCAGTAGTTATTTGGATGACTATCTTATTCCTTGCAATGTCCTTCAAATTATATACATGTATATTCACTATCCAAAACAGTATTGTTCATGTCATATATAATGTGGTGGTTTAACTCAGTAAATACCTGTTGAATAAAGGTGCAAATTTACTAAGTAATTATAGCACTGAGCCTTAATTATTGTCCAAAATTGGAAAGATAGTAAAACAGGGAACACAGATTCACACAAATGAGCATTGAGTCATACATAGTTATGCACAAGAAATTAATTATAACATTTCTATGTATAGGCAATGCAGAGGAAGCAGGTACAGGACATGTCTTAGTATTGTAATAAGATCAAACAAGGTAAAATTACATTTCTGTTTAAAATTCGGTTCCATTGAAATTCTTCTGATTAGTCCTGTTAAGAAAGCACTTTTTTTTTCTTTTTGTTATAATTTTAGTAATGAGTTATAACTAAATGACAAAGACTGGTAACTGTTTCCGAAAATACTAGAAAAACAAAGATGTAACTCTGAAACCTCTGACTTATAAACCAAGAAATTTAAGTAGAAACAAAGGAATTTAGTGTGGTTCCTCATAACAAAGAAAATGTCTTCTTCTTTTTTTTTTTTTTAAGAAGCAAGTGAATTTCAGACAGCTCTTGTATATGGAATTAAGGAATAGAAGAGAAATTTAAAAAATGTGGAGCTGAGAAGAGGGGAGCATTTAGAGCTTAAGTAAGCAAAATAATATTAACATTGAGATTAACATTTGTTTGAAGTTACAGACTAGAAAAAAAAAATATGACTCTAAGAGTGGGAAGATATCAAGCCTAGAGCACCATATGTTCCTGGAGGACTTTTTTCATCCCAAAAATATTTCTTCTGAAGAAATTCAGCTTCATTTCACTGCTTAAAGAGATACAAACTATTACTAATAGAAATACCAGGGAGGGAGACATAATATATGCTTAATGTTTTTAATTACATGATCAAAGTAATTAAGTATTTCAGAAGGTCCTACTTCTTTGGATCCACTACTCTTAAAACTTTCTAACCATGGAGAGCAATGAAGACAGATATAAGTTAGACATAGCTATTTTAAATTCTGAAGCTCTACCCATTGTTGCAACAAACTCTATACATCATTGCAAATACTGAACAGACTTTAATAATAAAAAATTCAATTTTACAAGATAGAAAGCATGCTATGTATTTTTTGATGTGTAACAAATTATCCCCATATTTTGCATTATAAACAAGTGCAAATGTTTATTATATCTCACAGTTTCTTGAAGGTCAGTGTTGGCCAGGTTAACACATCTGAAGGCTTGTCTGCGGTTGGAGGAGCCCCTTACAAGATGACTCATACACATAGCTGTTCACATATCTCTCTGTTCCTTGCTCATGGTTGTCTGAAAGTTCAAGGCTTTGTCACATGGACCTCTCCAAAGAACAGCTCATAGTTCTTGATGTCCCTAAGGAGGATGATGAATCTGGATTTGGGAGTTTTGGAAGAGACTGGAAACTGAAATCTTTTGCTTCCTCTCATGTGAAAAAACAGTGGCTGAGGTGACACTGGCAGAAACAGGAAGCTAACAGTAAGAATCATGTCTTTTTTTCTTATTCCTACCTTCCAGTATTGCTCTTGCTTCACTTACTAGAAGAAGCTAACAGGAAGTCAGCAGATTAGGTATATGTAGGGTTATGTAGGTATAACCCCAGCCTCACAGTCCACTCCTCACAGTCCACTCCTATGTCATGTCACCATTCTTATGCTCTACACAAATGTGAACTTTCATACAATGCAAACATTTCTTACAAATAAAATTATTTTCACTTTCTCCCCCAAAGGAAGATAATTTCCACATTTCAGTCATCATGTTATTCACATTTGGGTGATGTTACTCCTCAAATTGTATGCCAATTCCTTAACCTAGTGATTCATTTTAAAACAAACAAAAAACAAACCAAAAATATTGTGTAAAAGGCGGCGCCTGGGTGGCTCAGTTGGTTAAACCACTGCCTTCGGCTCAGGTCATGATCCCGGAGACCTGGGATCGAGCCCCACATCGGGCTTCCTGCTTGGCAGGAGGCCTGCTTCTCCCTCTCTCACTCCCCCTGCTTGTGTTCCCTCTCTAGCTGTGTTTCTCTCTGTCAAATAAATAAAATCTTTAAAAGAAAAAAAAAATATTGTGTAAAACAATTCAGGGATAGAAGGAGAAAAATAAAAGAAATTCACATACACATACATTTAATGAGCAGGGGAGACAATATGCATAAGTGCTATAATTCTGTAACTACCCTTGGATATCTATTACCTTGTAGTTTTACTTCCCATTTCATTCCATGTTCCCTTTTTTCTTATCCACAGCCTCAGTGGTTAGGGATTTTTACTTGTTTGGATGACCCAAAATTATGTTTATAAAGAATTGAAGTCCTCAGCAGTTCTTTTTTCTTTTTTTCTTTTCTTTTCTTTTTCTTTTTTTTTTCCTTTGGCTGTTCCTTTAACTACTATTAGTGGACATAAAGAAACTAGTCCAGATATAGTCCAGAAAATTACTTGTACCCAAAAAATAAAAAAAGTTTAAAAAAATGATCACCATGGTAGAGTAGAAATCCAATTTCCTTTGTAATCACCACAAACAATATAATACTACTCATATTTGTTTGTGACAATAAAGGCAAGAGATCTCAATGTAGACAGGTATTAGTCTGAGTATTCAATTTCATGGAGCCACAGATTAATCCCTTGGGAGTTAATACCACTAGCTTACCAAAGTCCAAATTTGTGAAACTTGAAATATATATATTTTTTCAATTTTTGAGTGATTCATAAAGAATAATAGTGAAAGTTACCAAGCCCCTTTGGGTTCCTTGCTTTCTAGGCTCATATTTGATCAGGAAAGAATAACATCATATATTCATTAGTAGTTCAAAGAAAATGCTGCATTCATGTGATAGAACCTAAAACATTCATGGACTTTGATTTCTTTTTTCTTTTCAAGACTTTGTTTATTTATTTATTTTAGAGTAAGAGAAGGAAAGAGAGTGAGGGAAGAGAGAGAGGAAGAGGGAGAGAGAGAATCCTAAGCAGAGCACAGAGCTGGACATGGGGCACAATATCAGCACCTTACAATCATAACCTGAGCTGAAATCAAGAATCTGATGCTCAACCAACTGAGTCCCCCAGTTGCCTCAATTTCCTTTTCAATAAAAAACTCCAGTCTATCATATGCCAGGAAGGGAAACATGGTGTTGGACTTTGACTAATCTTTTATAACTTAAGTTTCTGGCATTGGACCTGGATTTTTTCTGTTATGAGGAATATTTTAGTAGACTGACAATTTGTTTAGTAGACTGACAATGTGTTTAGTAGACTGACAATTTGTTTAGTAGACTGACAATTTGTTTACTCTCAGGGACATTATATGCAATTAACTGTTAACCACTATTGAGAATCCCAATAAATCAAAACATTCTTATTACTACTGTGTCCCCGCTGCATATTATAATTGTGACACCTTGTCTATAAGAGTTAAGTACTACCAGTAGACCCTCACTACTCCAAGATCATATCATACCTACTAAAGCAGGTGAAGCCTTTTTAATGGCAGAATTTCACATAGTCATTTCTTACCTACAGGGGACTGCCACTACAGAGATCTTCAAGTTCTCTGGAATTCCCTTCATGAAGGTATTCATCAATGTCTTAGTGAATGGAGTGTCTTGTAGGCCCTATTAGGGATGTAATGAAGGATGGTACACAGGTCATACATGATAAATGTACTCCACCATTTCTTTCTTCCAAAGAAATTTTCTGCCTTTGACTTTCCTATACCATTTCGATCACTGTAAATCCAAGTTTAAATCAATTAAACAAGTACTGTTGAAGGCAGTTCCATGGGCTTGAGCTAACTCATTAAATCTAGAATCCATGATAAGGGCAGCTATATCAATATATTTAGAATCTGGAAACTAAACCAACTATTGCTAAGGGAAGAAAGAACAATTACTAAGGTAGTACAAAACAGAAAAGCAAGTACTCTCTCCATTTCATGTCTTGCGACATCCCCCTTGCATTTCTTTTTGGAAGTACTCAATGGGAAGTCAATCGACCAAGGAGAAATGAAGTTTCAGTATATCACTTCTTGCAACACAGGAGAAGTTATGAAAGTGAGGAGATGGAAATCAGAGACAATAGCTTAACTGATTATGCCACTCCTTAAAATAATTTTAAAAGATTACATAATACTTCACACATTAGTAAACTGGCATTTGAAAATTCATCATGGATTTAAATCTAATTAGTTTTGTGCTAACATGAGTTAGAAATCTTAAACATTTTATCAGATGAAGTAAGATGAGGATTCAACCATAAGAGGCTAACTAAGCCACAGTATAATTTATGAACAACATTTGAACTATATTATTGCATGTCTTACAATGGACTTGATATGTGGATTTGATATGTTGTCCTATCCAAAAATTTTATTATAAAAATGTTCCTGCATCTGGAAAAGAAAATTTAGTTAATTTTTTTTCAAAATTAAACTCAGCATAAAAGTTATAATTTTTGTTTTGAATTCAGCACATCCCAACATGAACCAATAAATATGAGTAAGAATATGAATATAATGAGAGGGAAAACCAAAAATACTATAGAATTAAAGTGGTTCCATTAATTAATTAAGAATGCTTTCTAATGCAAATGTCAAACTTTGAAATACCCATTTGTTTTGTTCTCCAGATATTTTTATGTTCTGGGCACTGAACCACAGTGAGATTTAGGATGAATGAGGAGATTGACTACTGTGTTGAATCCTATTGTTGTCCTCTATAGCAGGATGATATGTGCCTACCAGTTTCCATGGGAATAATATGTCTCTTTGCAGAATAATAATATCTACTTGCCCTGTTTTCAGGCTTGGGCATGATTCTTCTTTGGCCAATGAAACCTAAGTAGAGGTGTCATTTGACAAGTCCACACAGAAACACTGATTTCCAATAGCTTGTTTAGTTCTTCCTCCCTGCTTCCATACCATGTCCCAAATAAGTGCTTCTCTTTTGGCCTGGATCCAAGAAAGAGGACATTTTAAGAATCTTTAAAGTTGACTCAGTCTACAGTGCAGATGTAGCTAATTAGCAGCCAATATGCAATCTAAGTACCAAATAATATTTTGTTGTAAGGTACTAAAATTTAAGAGTTGTGGGGTTTGTTTGTTTGTTTAGTTTCTGGAGGTTTTTTGTTTTGTTTTGTTTTTTTCAAAGATTTCTTATTTATTTATTTGACACAGAGAGATCACAATTAGGCAGAGAGACAGGCAGAGAGAGAGAGGAGGAAGCAGGCTCACCGCTGAGCAGAGAGCCAGATATGGGCTTGGATCCCAGGACCCTGAGATCATGACCTGAGCTGAAGGCAGAGGCTTTAACCTACTGAGCCACCCAGGTGCCCTAGTTTTGGAGCTTGTTTTTTTGTTTTGTTTTGCTTTTTTGTTTTTTTTTTTTTAATTCTGTTTTGCTTTTGCTACATCATAGCTTTTCTGTTTTATTGTAGTAGAAGTCAAGATATTTTTAACTTGTAAAAATTTTAAGGCAGTTTTGGGGAAAAGGTTATATGGTAATTGAGAATGTGGAAATTAATTTTCTCAAGATTAGCTGGCTGCACTTAGCCCTTGGTAAGACTTTATGGACTTCCAGGAGTATATCTTATTTTGAAGATATTTAATTAACATGAATTAAGAATAGCATGAATTCTTCATGTTCATGTGCAGCTCTGTCACACTCCAAAGGAAAAAACAAAATAAAAAACAAAATAAAATTCTCATGAACTCATTAACAAATAAAAATCATTTTATAAGCAAGATATGTTTTATTATATTTCTTAAAAAAAACAAACAAGAAAGCAAACAAGCAGTATAGCTTTGTAATGATAAATTATCAACCAATAACCAACTATTTTAAAACTTTAGCTTTTGATTGAAGTAAGAATGTCTCAATAATGAAGACCACTGCATTCTATGAGTTGAGAGAAATTATGTGACTGAGAAATTGGTACTCCAAAGAAAAAGATCTTTTTCACATTTTTGTCCAGGACAAATCCCAAGACCTGCTACAGGAGTAATATAATTAATATGCTATTACTTAATTCTTTATTATGAAGCTGCATTTTACACTATGGGAAATATTTAAAATATTCCATAAGATAAGCTCCATTTCCATTGCTTATTTGTTCTGTTAAAATCTAATTAGTATTTAGTGTAAGCTTTTTCTAATATAACATTTTCTTCCCTGCCTCCCCCAAGGGCAATTGAACCAGGTATTCATTTGACCTTTTCTATCTTTTAACTTAGTGATTCCTCTCCTTTCACTTTCTTTTTGGGTGTGTTTGTGATACATACTGAAGTGAAAGAAGTTTGAAACAGCTTTGGGTCACTTTCTAAAAACATATTTATCTTTTATATTCCTGTCGTTGCCTTGAAACCATGACTACAGACCATTTCTTCCAGTACTGATGCCACTCTTAGTTAGTTTTATAACTGAGAAAAGGTATAAACTATGTCAGAAAGTACAACATTGCTAGAACTCCTACAAGGACTCTTAAGATAAGGCCTAATGCAAAATTATATGTGCTCCAGAAGATCTCTAATGCTGTTCAGATATGTATTTTTACTATGTTATTACATTTCTTCATCCCAGTTCCTACAGCATGTGCCATTTTCTAATCATATTATAGAGATTCCTGAAGCAAAGATCATATCTTACTCATTTTCACATAAAACTGACTTTAATACTTCTCCTATAGAGTGTGACAAATTGTAAAAGTGTGAATAGATTCTTCCATCCCCTTATCCATACCCTCTTAAAATGAGATTCTGAAGCTCTTCCCATTAAAATGTAGTCTATTTCACAATTTGTTCTGTCCTGACTTTATAATATTTTTCCCCAATAAAATGTGGTAGAAGTGGCCTTGTGCCAGTTATAACCACAGTCTCAGGAATCTTAGGATGCTTTAAGTTTGTCACTGCTTTGTTGATAAATACAGGCTAGCCTGTTGAAGGGTACGAAACCACATGAAGTAAAGGCAAGCTATCATCTTTGAGGCCATCAACATCTGACATCCCTCAGCGACACCAGTCACTAACCATAGATATATGACTGATCTAGCCCAGACTACCGAAAAGAACCACTATCTAATTCTAACCCAAACCCTTGACTCACAGAATTAGAAACTAAATAAATGACTTTTTTAAGCCACCAAGTGTTAAGGTAATTTTATAGGCTGCAAAAACTAACAAATACAAGAGAGAAAAATAAGTAAAATGAAGTGACATAAGAATTTGCCTTCTATTGTATATGCCATGCTTCGTGTCTTATGGTTTTTCTTTTAAAATTTTATTTTTTATTCCCTTGTTCTGGCCTCTGGTATATACAACTTGAGTGATTCACTAAGTCCCACCGTTAGTAACACAGTATCATCAGCCATCCATATTTTAACTCCACCTTCTTTTTTTCAGGTCTTATTTTCCACTGAAGTTTTAAAAACTATTTTAGGTACTCAAGAATTCTTGGAAACAATATTCAGTTTCCAATATGTATTATGCCTTATATTATTTGTGTCCTGAGTTAAATAACATTTTATGATATTTTAGACATAAACATGATTCTAAAAACTTTAAGGAAATATTGACCACATTTAATACAAAATCCTAGAATATCTTGGATAATGTATATATGTCATGAACAATTGGATGCTGGAAAATCATGATGAAAGTCAATGTTGTTTGTGTTGGGAAAGTCAGTGCTTATGGGCATGAGAATGGATAATCCATAAATTCCTACAAATAAACATGAAAAATGGCATAGGGATTTCTTGAGACAAGAAGAATGTCTGCATGAAAATACATTTTATGTGTTTTTTATTATGATAAAATATATGTAACATAAACACTTCATTTTAACCATTTGTTTTTAGTTCAGGTTCAGTGGCAAATACATTTACATTGTCATGCAACCAGCACCATTTTCTAGCTCTGAAAATCTTGATTATTCCAAATTGAAGTTGGGATCCATTCAACAATAATTCTCTCTTCCCTCAGGCCTTAAAAATTTTTTTACCACTATTTATCTCTATGAATTTTACTATTACACGTATCTACTATAATTGGAATCATATAATATTTGTCCTTTTGTTTGGGTTTATTTCACTTTGCATAAAATCCTGAGGCTCATCTGTGTTGTAACATATATCAGAATTTCATTCTTTTTCAAAGCTGAATAACATTCTATTACATGTGTATAGCATATTTTATCTCTTTATTCTTCAAAGGACATTTGGATTGTTTCTACATTTTGATTATTGTGAATACTGCTGCTGTGAACATGTATCGTGTCTCTATTAACATTATTATATTATAACCTAGGAGCAAATATTGTTTCACATATACAGTAAATGGAAGGATCCTGTTATTCTTTTTTTTTAAGATTTTATTTATTTGACAGAAAGAAACACAGCTAGAGAGGGAATGAAAGCAGGGGGAGTGGGAGAAAGAGAAGCAGACTTCCTCCCTGAGCAGGGAGCCTGATACGGGTTTCCATCCCAGCACTGTGGGATCATGACCTGAGCCCAAGGCAGATGCTTAACAACTGAGCTACCCAGGCACCCTGAGAGACCCTGTTACTAAAAAAGTGGGGAGGGGCATGTGGGTGGCTCAGTTGGTTAAGCAACTGCCTTTGACTCGGGTCATGATCCCAGAGACCCAGGATCGAGTCCCACATCAGGCTCCCTGCTCCGTGGGAAGCCTGCTTCTCCCTCTCTCACTCCCCCTGCTGTATTCCCTCTCTGGCTGTGTTTCTCTCTGTCAAATAAATAAAATCTAAAAAAAAAAAGTGGGGAAGTAGTGAAAAACTTGGAATTTGTTTCATTTTAGTTTTTAAAACTTCAATAAAATAAATAGAATAGAAGATAATATGATTTTGGAGGAGAAGTCTTGGTTCTGAGTTAAATACATTCTAATAAAGACCAATGATAACTCTTACTGAAAAATTATTTCAAAATTCTTGAATTATTATAATTTTTCCAACTTTTGTGGGAAAAATGTGATTTAATATTTGTTTTGGAGTTATGTAGAAGAGATTAATAAGGAAGTGGCTTCAGTCATATTCTATGGTACTAGTAAAATAAAAAATTTATCAGAAGACACAGAACACAGAAGAGGACAAAAGAAAGGAAGAAAGGAAGAAGAAGGAACTAATGAAGAAATGAAAGAACAAAGTACCTAATTAATAAAGGGAAAAGGAAAGGAAAAGAGAGGGGAGGGGGGAAAGAAGGGGAGGGGAGAGGAGAGGAAGGGAGGGGAAGGGAGGGCAGAAGGAAAGAGGGAGAAAGGGAAGGTGGGAGGCAAGACAGGAATAGATAGAGGGCAGGAGAAATGGAAATAACCTGCTGGGGGCTATAAATTGTCTTCAGGATTAAATAAGGAGAAGGAGACTATGGTAATAAGGTAAGAAAAGAATCCAGAAATCAAACCAGAATTTTCAACTAGCTTTAGGAATAATAGGAAGACATTAAAAGATTTTTTAAGAAGTATTTACCAAAATCAGATTTTTGTTCTAAAAAATATAATTTGTGATTTGGTGAAGAAACTAGTGCACAAAACTAGATGCAGAGAGGCCAGATAGGAGAATTGGAAGTTGTCATTCCGGGAGATTATGCCATATTGGGCTAAAGAGGTGATAATGAGAATAGAGAAGTAGAGGAGAAGAGCGCAGAAGTAGGACACCTTTGTGACTCTCAAGTTTCCAGTGTTGGAAGTGATGACGTTAACAGTTACTAAGATGGCTAACAGTGGAAGAAACAAAGAACTTTGGCCTGAATGGGCAAGACATTCTGGGTAAGATGAGAAAGCAGCATCCTACCACAATGAAGAAGCATACCCATGTGCTTTAGTGTTATTGCTTAATGATAGAATTTCCATTGTCAGAGTAGAAGAATAGAGTACTTCATTGGCTTACAGACATGTAATTAAACTGTATTTAACGGAGTTAATCAAACAAATAACAAGATATACTTTTGACTAATCTTTAATTGCACTATAATCTCTTGAGTTCAGTGATTCTGTCTTTACCTTTTCTAAGTTGTGCCTCCCAATTTTCTTCTTAAGCTACAAAGAATTGCTTCTTTCTTTTTTTAATTAGAGTTGAAAACAAATTTTTCATGGTGTATATGGATTTCTTTGGTATCAAATGGTCTCGATAATGGATAAATTCATCTAACATTGGGGATAGTAGTGTTTTGCTCTCAGTACTTCAGGATTAGAAGAACAAATTTAAGTAATTTTTCTTTCACAATTCAATTTTCAAGTAATTAAGTTGATTCAGCTGACTGCACACAACATTGTATTACATATTTGATGAGTGTATCAAGCACAAAAAATAATGGAAGAAAATCATTGTCAAAGAAAATCTACACACATAAGGGCACCTGGGTGGCTCAGTTGGTAAAGCAACAGCCTTCGGCTCAGGTCATGATCTCAGAGACCTGGGATCGAGCCCCACATCAGGCTCTCTGCTCTGAGGGAAGCCTGCTTCTCTCTCTCATTCCCTCTGCTTGTATTCCCTCTCTATCTGTGTTTCTCTCTGTCAAAAAAAAAAGAAAAGAAAAAAAGAAAAAGATAAGAAAATCTACACACATAAAAAGCTAAAAGATAATTGATTGTATAGTTTATAAAACTATATAATTATGAGAACATATTTTGTTAAAATGTTATATGAAGATATAAATATAAAAAGATTAAAAAATAAGATGCAGACTATATTTTTAATATCAGACATTATACATTTTAGTAATAGGTACAAATTTAAATATACCTATTAATCTAAAATAATAGTAATTTTCTAATAGTAATTTTCTATTGAGAAAAAGAAATATTAACAGTATATAAAACAATAAATTTTCCTTAGTTTGAAAAGACTTAATTATTGACTACATTTTATCTCCACATAAGACCCTATATATTTTGTCATGAAACATTTTAAAACTATGTTTTTTTTTTAAAAAAAGAAGTGTTACTGAATCCTTAATAAAATGTCCTAAAATTAAAAATAAATAAAAATAAATAAAAATAAACAACTTTGTTTTGTATGCCTTAGTCTTAACAAATTCCAAATCAGTGAGGTCATATTTATAAAGTTTTACTTTATGCTCAGCATGATAGAAAAGGCAGGAGAAGGTTGTCAAGGATAGACAGGATGGCTGTCTGTTTAAGGACTTTGTTGCATTTCAATGTCTTATTATTAGACAGGTGTCATGTCCATTCTAAGGGGAACTATCAAAATATACTGCATTTTTTTCTTTGTTTTTTTTTTCTTGTCTTCTCAGTTTGACAGAATTGACTGAAAGGAAAATTGAATAAAGTTTGATTTTTTACTTGAGCTATAGCCAAAATAGAAAAGCAAAGGTTAAGTGGTGGGCAAGTACCTGCATAATGGGTAATATTTACCAGATAACAAATCTGTTTCATGATGGTCCTGCCTGAGACATAAAAAAAGCTTTGATCCTGATTCTAGCTACCATCTATACATAGATTAATATTTATGTAAGTCAGTTTGATTCTAAATCATATTAGTTTAAGTAGATATTGGCATAGAGCAATATTTGTAAAGTCAACATGTATATGGTGAAAGTAAATGGTAAAAATATACATTTGAAAATTTAATGGAGGGCAACTGGGTGGCTCAGAGAGTTAAAAGCCTCTGCCTTCAGCTCAGGTCATGGTCTCAGGGTCCTGGGATCAAGGCCCACATCAGGCTTTCTGATCAGCAGAGAGCCTGCTTCCTCCTCTCTCTGCCTGCCTCTCTGCCTATTTGTGATCTCTCTCTCTGTCAAATAAATAAATAAAATCTTTAAAAAAATTTAATTGAAGGCATTTGTATTTTTGTCTCTTCAGAATCTTTAAATCTTTTTTCTTAAGACTTTATTTATTCATTTGGGAGACAGAGAGACAGAGAGCACAAACAGGAGGAAAGGCAGAAGCAGACTTTTGCTAACCTGGGAGACCCATATGGGGCTCGATCCTAGGACTTGGAGATCATGACCCAAGCTAAAGGTGGATGCTTAACCTTTCGAGCCACCCAGGCACCTCAAAATCTTTAAATCTTTTTATTAAACTCATGCTCTGTAATGAGGGACCCACAATAGAGAAATAGTATGTGTATAATATCTAGAAGAAAACATACTCTCTGAGAAGTAGCCATGATCATGAGTTTTTCACAAATACTTTTTTATGGATAATTTTACCAAAGTAAAATTAAGTAATACAAATAATTTAAATGAAAAAAGTAGCCAAACATAAGCTCTATGTTTCCTTTGTAATGGCACTGATATATATATTACGATTCTAACTCATTAGCAATAAACCTTCCTGACTTTTGGGGTCCTCTAGGAGCAGTTTCATTGTTCTAGTTTCTCGAACTAAATAGAGAAGGGAAATTATATTTATTCTATAGTGTCTATAACTATCTCTCCCATGATATAACTGCACAACTTCTATATTGTGAGGCACATGGTATGAAATGTTATATGTTTAATCATTAATGCAATAATGAACAAAACTTTTTTTGTAAATATTATAAGGCACCACCTGAAGCTTTCACACAGCAAGTAAAGAATTTGAATGGTAAACTACATTGTATCTCTTCTAGCATGCAAATAATTATTATTTTTAAAGTTTGTGCAATATTTAATGCTTTACAAATTGGCATTAATTGAAAGGCTTTTGCATTGTACTAACAATCATTGTAACTTTAAACATTAATATAAAAACATATTTATTACTCACTCCTTCTAAAAATATATGCTAAACATTATACTACCAGTTTTAATATAAAAGCGAATAGGCCGGAAAAAAAAAAAATGGAACCTGGTAGTCTAATGAGTTTAAATATGTAAGAAAACAGATAATTTCCACTAATTTCAATGAAATTTTATAGAAAATAAATATAGGAGTGAAACAGTAAATGGTGACTGGGAAAACTTTAGTGAGATATTCAGAGAACTTCTTTGAGAAAGTAAAATGTAAGCTAAAGATGAGTACTGGGATGAGTCCAGGCATCCAGAATTTGAAAACCTAGAAGAAATGGATAACTCACAGGGACATGCAACCTACCAAGAGTAAATTAAGAAGAAATAGAAAGCCTGAACCGACCAATATCAAATAAATAAATTTAAGTAGTAATAACAAAACTTCCCAAAATAGAAAAGCCCAGGGCCAGATGGCTTCCAGCTGTAATCCACACATTTAAAGAAAAATTAATATTAATCTTTCTTAAGCTCTTCCAAAAAATAGAAGTAATGGTAATACTTTTAAACTCATCATATGAAGCCAGCATCATCCTGATACCAAATCCAGACAAGGAATCCTAAGAAAATAAATGTGCACACTAATATCTTTGATTACTTTAGCTACAAAAATCCTTAATAAAATACTAGCAAGCCAAATTTAACAACACATCAAAAAGTTATAAACTATGACTAAATGGGATTTATTGCTGAAATGCAAGTTTTGCTTAGCAAACAATGTTATGTACATTAAAATAATGAAAGATAAAAATATATGATCATCTCAATAGATGCAAAAAAGCATCAACAAAGTTCAACATCCATTTATGATAAAAAGTCTCAATATATGATGCAGAAGGAAGTTAGTTTAAGAATCAAAAATATTTATGAAAAGTTCATAGCTACTATTATAATCAATGGCAAAGAACTGAAACTTTTTCCTTTCAGATCAGGTACAAGGTTAGGATGCCTACTCTTGCCATATCTATTCAATATAGTACTAGAAGTACTAACAAGAACAATCAAACAAAACAAAGAAATAAAAAGGATCCAAATAAGAAAAAAAATAAAATTATCTCTGTTTACAGAAATCCTAAACTCCATAAAGAACTGTTAAAACTAGGGGCACCTGGGTGGCTTGGTCATTAAGTGTCTGCCTTTGGCTCAGGTCATGATCCCAGAATTCTGGGATCGAGCCCCACATCAAGCTCCCTGCTTGGCGGGAAGCCTGCTTCTCCCTCTATCATTCCCCTTGTTTATGTTCCCTTTCTAGCTGTGTTTCTCTCTGTCAAATAAATAATAAAACCTTTGTTAAGAAAAAAAAAAAAAACTCTGTTAAAACTAATAAACTAATTCAATAAATTTGTAGGACACAAAATCTACATAAAAAAGTTAGTTGCATTTTTTTTATACCAACACTGGTCTATATGAAAAGGAAATCAAGAAAATTATTCTATTCATGATAGCATTAAAAAAATACTAGGAATAAATTTGACCAAGGAGACGGAAGATCTATACACTAAAAATAAAAAAAAAATAAAATAAAAAATGAAAAATAAAAGGTAAAACACTAGAGAAAGAAATTGGAATATGCACTAATAAATAGAAAGATATTCTATGTTTATGGATTGGAAAAATTCATACTGTTAAAATGTCCATTCTACTCAAGACAATACACAGGTTCAATACAATCCTAGTCAAAATTGCAATGGCATTTTTCACAAACATGAAAAAGACAATTCTAAAATTCACTGGAACCACAAAAGACCCCACATAAACAAAGTCATCTTGAGAAATAGTAAGCAATTGTGATCAAAACAGTATGGTACTGACATAATAGGTAAACACATAGACCAAGGGAACAGAATAAAGAGCCCAGAAATAAACCTAAGCATACAAAATGGGAAAATAGGGGCGCCTGGGTGGCTCAGTTGGTAACGCGACTGCCTTCGGCTCAGGTCATGATCCCAGAGACCCGGGATCGAGTCCCACATCGGGCTTTCAGCTCGGCAGGAAGCCTGCTTCTCCCTCTCTCACTCCCCCTGCTTGTGTTCCCTCTCTGGCTGTGTTTCTCTCTATCAAATAAATAAAATCTTTAAAAAAAAAAAAAAAAAAAAAAAAAAAAAAAAAAAAAAAAAAAAAAAAAAAAAAAAAAAAAAAAAAAAAAAAAAAAAAAAAAACAAAAAAAACAAAATGGGAAAATAATAGTCTCTTCAATTAATGGTGTTGGGAAAACTGGGTAGATACATGCAGAAGAATAAAACCAGACTTTAATCATTCAATATACATAAAATAGATTAAAGACTTAAATGTAAAACATGAAACTATAAAGCTCCTAGAAAGAAACATAACAAAAATTTCATCAACATTGACTTCAGCAAAAATTTTGGGATAGGACACCAAATACAACATGAACAACAAAATAAACAAATGGGAGTTATCAAATGGAAACCTGCACAGAAAGGAAACAATTAACAAAATGAAGAGGCAATGTATAGATTGAGAGAACATATTGCAAACCATATATCTGATAAGGGGTTAATATACAAAATATACAAGTAACTCATATAACCTAAATTCATCAGCAGCAGCAGCCCCAGCAGCTTTAAAATGCGCACAGGACCTGAATAAAAATTTCTTAAAATAAGACATACAAATAACCAGCATGTATAAAAAATGGTGCTCAATATTATTACTCATCAAGAAATGCAAATCAAAGCCATGATGAGATATTACTCCACATCTGTTAGGATGGTTATTATCAAAAAGATATAAATAATAAGAATTGGCAAGGATGTGGAGAAAACATTTGCATACTACAGGTGGAAACACAAATTGGTATAGCCATTATGGAAAACAGTATAGAGTTCCCTCAGCGATCCCACTTCTGGGTAAAGGAAAGTAAATCAGCACCTTAAGGAGATATATGTGTTCCCATAGTCACTGCAGCATTACTCATAACAGCCAAGAAATGGACACAACCTGAGTGTGCGTTGGCAGATATATATAATGAAATATTATTCAACCTTAAAAATGTTAATTTTAATGGCAATTGTTAATTCTGCCACCTGTGGCAACATGGATGAGTCTGAAAGATATTCTGCTAAAACATTAAAACAGAGAAAAACACTATATGATCTCATTTACAAAAGGAATCTCAAAACCTTGAATTCATAGAAGCAGAGAATATAACAGTGGTTCCCAGGGGCAGAGGGTTGGGGGAAATGGGAGATATTGGTCAAAGGGTTCAAAGTTGCAATTATGTGAAAAGATCTAATACACAGCATGGTGACTATAGGTAACAATTCTATATGTATACAGGAAATTTTCTAAAGACTAGATTTTAGGTGCTGTCACCATACACAGACAAGAATAACTGTGTAAGGAGATGAATAAATTAACTTGACTGAGTAATCATTTCACTATGTGTTCTGTATTGAAACATTATGTTTCAATATATACAGTTTTTATTAATATATTTACAGTTTTTATTAATAAAATAAATACAAATTTTAAAAAAGGACCTTAGGAAAGGAATATCTGATTCCAAAATATACATTCAGGTCCTCACAGCTTATCTAGTCTGATAAGCTGGTCCTCACAGCTTATCAATACTGATATTGATCCACATATGTTCATGTGCTCAATCTTTGAGTGCTTTTGAGTGACTGATCTGCGCCATGCTTTTTGTTAAGTTCAGGGATTCACAACAGGTCGAAAGAGATAAACATTTTAACAAATCACTCAATGCAAGATATAGCAAGTTATATAATATATTCGTATAGATAGATTTATAAAGTATATGTTCAATTCCCTTAGAGGAGTCATCGCCATATCAAATCAAATATGCAAAGACCCAAACTCGTTCTCATTTCTCCCCATTTTTCTCCTCACAAACTAGCTGATTGATTATTTTCTTCCAAATTCTTTATTATATTTTAACATTCCCAGTGTCTAAATAAGAACCACAAAAGTCGTTTGAGGATTTAAATTCATTTATCTCACATATAGACTTACAAATCCTCTATTGCCATTTTACTTCTACAGCATATTTAGGATATTTGACACCTGAAATGGATTACTTTTTAACACCTAGAATTTATAGGCAGGAAAATTATTATTCTAAGATAAAATAGATAATAATAATGACAAGAAAAAAGTGAAAATTGTGTTTTATTGAGCTCATATACCTACCCGTTATATGAAAATATGCAAATTAATAAGTAAATATCACAGAAATAAAGTCACTTAAATTCTGTTTCTTCATTTTAAAAATCACTGTAACTTCTCTGCTTATTTCCAACTTGTTGCTTTTCCGTAAAGAAATATCTAATACGATATATCTTGAAATACAAACTCTATCTGCAATGACTTTAAAGATTCTAAATTCTCATAAACTGAGTCTTGAAATCAACTAATGTAGCTGAAGCGCGTGTAATGGGACCTGATTTCATAACTCAGAGTTCTTTTTACTAACATCTCTGCAGGCACAGTGTTCATTAAAGGAAATGTAATTAAAATGTGCTAAGTTAAAACTTGCATATATATGACTGAAACTCTTCAGTAACAATGGCAATTGTTAAGCTACAGACCAAAAATAAGATTTTTTTTTTTTTTTTCAGGAAGAAGTGTCTTATCACTGACGTTAGAAGCAGAAAAAATATTCGGTTTTATTTTTTGGTTTCAAATCATGTACAAACAATATGCCTCCCCACAGCCTCTGACCAGGCCTGAACTTTGTTTGGCCTTTGGTTCACCACCCCCTTATCAGTATTTAATCTGTACGGAAACTATGTGCTCATGTTCTTATGTTATAATTATTAAAATGGATCTTTCCCCAGTATTTTCTGGTGGTTGTTTTTCCTTTCTCAACATCAGCCTGAATATTGCTCTAAGATTAATCTTCCTAAAATAGCATCAACTTCATGTCCCTAGCCAGTATTAAAAAGTCACAATCAGACACACTGACTCCCTGTTTTCTTCTACATTAAGCTTAAACAAGTTTATCTTTCCATCTGTTAATAGCTTCTGTTAATCTTCTACCTCTGTTCTTTTCTACGTAAATTCTTGTTTTGTCCACTTTTATTCATTGTTCCTACCTATGTATGCCATGCTAATTCCCATATCCTGCTTCTCCTTTCCAGGACAAAATTCTCAGTTCTGATAAATCCCTTGCTTTAGGGTAAATTTAACTATTGTCTCCACTAAATTTTCTCTGACTATACCAATCCATAATAATCTAACTTTACCTTACACCACGATAATCAACTTATATTTTATTTCTATTCTAAATTATATCTACTGAAAAAGTATGTATATCGTAAGTATAGAAAGAGACATGAAGATTTACAAAACAATTCTTAGAAACCTAATCATATCTGAGTAAAGTTTAAAGATTTTTATGAAAAGAATCATATATCAGGTAGAATTACTTCTAAAAATATAAGATTTACTACATATGGAGATTTAAATTATTTAAATTTTTAAATTTAATTATTTGAAGCATAACTTAAACATGAAATATTATTCTTCAGAAATTTATAACAGTGTGTTAATAAAATAGAAGGGAAATATACTATATGATAAATATATATACTAGCAATATAAATGTAGACTTTGTTTCTCAAAAATATCAGTGATAATTACTGTAAATTCAATTTTTTGAGGTTGCTTTTCTATTACATTAATATCCCTCTAACACAATGAAATTAGTAGCTCAGTTTTCAAATCATTTTACCTCAGATTTCCAAGGTAGGTTACAATTTCATGGATTTAAAAGTATGTTGGAATTGAAATACATATTTTCCATTAAAGAAAAAAATTTTTTTTTCTAAAGAGGAATAATACTACAAGTTCTATTTTACATCATTCCTTCACATTTGTATAAAATTTATTACTGAATTCAGGGGTGCCTGGGTGGCTCAGTTGGTTAAGCAACTGCCTTCGGCTCAGGTCATGATCCCGGAGACCCAGGATCAAGTTCCACATCTGGCTCCCTGCCCAGCGGGAAGCCTGCTTCTCCCTCTCTCACTCCCCCTGCTTGTGTTCCTTCCCTGGCCGTGTTTCTCTCTGTCAAATAAATAAAATCTTTAAAAAAAAATTATTACTGAATTCCCTATGGAATTTTAAAGCCATTATTTGGGGCGCCTGGGTGGCTCAGTTGGTTAAGCGACTGCCTTCGGCTCAGGTCATGATCCCGGAGTCCTGGGATCGAGCCCCACATCGGGCTCCCTGCTCGGCAGGAAGCCTGCTTCTCCCTTTCTCACTCCCGCTGCTTGTGTTCCCTCTCTTGCTGTGTTTCTCGCTGTCAAATAAATAAAATCTTTAAAAAATAAATAAATAAATAAAGCCATTATTTATGTGCTTTTTGGGTGGTAGTTTTTTCCATTAAAGAAAACATAATTTTTTCTATTAAAGAAAAAATATTTTTTCTAAGGAGGCAATAGTACTACAAGTTCTATTTTACGGCATTCCTTCACATTTGTATAAAATGTATTACTGAATTACCTGTGGAATTTTAAAGCCATTATTACATGCTTTTTGGGTGGTAATAATATAGTCATAGCTTCTTGCTGGGTTTCTGTGGATTAGATGTTTCCTCTATATGGCAATTTCATTATGTCTTTAATCTATGTTCCAAATTTGTTATTTCATTTACATGTGAAATTTAGAGTTACCAGATTATGAAGTTATGCTATCTACTACTAACTACCCAAGGATAATTTCTCCATTAGTTTCTGGATTTAGACCAAACTTTCCTTTTATACAAGTTTTAAAAACACAAAAAATAAAGAATATTTAAAAAAAAAGAAGAAGAAGAAGGATCTCTTACAGTTAGGTTCTTATGGCTGGAATTTTTGCTAAAACAATGATAATGAACATATAGTTCTCTGACTGGCAAAATCTTCCTTGCAAGCATGAAACTGTTCCTTAGTACTAAGTAAAATTATGTCTATTCTATTAAGCCAAAATCACTTTTGATATTTATACTCTTTCAAGGCAAGTAATATCTCCCAACCAATGGTACCAGTTAAGGTAGTATATTTTCTTTTTTTAAGATTTTATTTATTTATTTGTTTATTTATTTATTTATTTGTTTGTTTGTTTGTTTGTTTAAAAGGGAGAGAGAGGGATTGAGCAAGGGGAGGAGCAGAGGGAGAGAGAGAAGCAGGCTCTCCACTAAGCAGGGAGCCTGATGGGCTGGATCCTAAGGTCCTGGGATCATGACCTGACCTGAAGGTAGATGCTTAACTGACGGAACCACCCAGGCATCTCTTTCTAATAAATTTCATTATTCAGAAGAGAGTCCAAACCAGGGAATAATATAAACCTCTAAGCCATCAAAAAGGATTTCATAAGATCATACTCTAAAGTTTATGCACTCAATTATTTTTGCCTATGTAAATCAATTTAATTCTCAACTGTGTCGCTTAAATGAGAAGTTATTCTACCTCTGACAACGTATGATGGTACAGAAAATGTGAAAAAGCTAGTGTTTGTTTTGTTTTGTTTTGTTTGTTTGTTTTGTTTTGTTTTTCCAAAATGCTCAAGATATTACCTGGAAAGTACAGACTCAGGGGGGAAAAAAAAGGCTTCTAAAGAATAATTAAGTGGAAGTCATGCCTAATGTTTACTCCGCAAGGTTGGCTATTATAATCCTTGCTTCTTTCCATCTCAGAAATCAGTGAAGCTACAAAGTATAAACTGCTGATTAGAACAAGGACTTTGCCATTTTCTTATTCTTAGTGAAGTTATTGCAAAAATAAAGCACTGCCCTTAAAAGCAAAAAGAAAATCACAGACTGTCCCAGGTGGAAAATTCCATAGTAAGCAATCAGTTCAACTTCCTAATTCTTATAAGGGCCAATAGGTTAACTGATTTGCTCAAACTAGAAGTTTTGTTTCCCAAATCCTAGTTCAAGTGTATTTTATCTTCACCAAAGGCAGACGATCAATAGAAGATCACCTGTTCATGAAACTAAAGACCTTTTCATTGAGAAATATATATACGCCCAATACTTTTTATAATTCAGAATCTGGATTTCTTTTCTCTACAAGGCTAGACTTTTTTTAATTTCCATGCCTGTTTATTTTTAAGTTATATGTTAAGAAATCAAACCAGACCATTGTTTTGTTTTAATCCTATAAATTGCACTTGTAATGATAGATGCCTTTTATTGGTTTTAGTAACAACCACATGTTAGCTTATCTAAGATTTGTGGAGATTTATGTAAAAGCAATAGCAATAGGCATTGCCTGCATTTGTTTTACTATTTATTTATTGACTTCTGAAGAGTTCTAAAGTAATCCATGCTTGCAGTCTAGCCAGAATGCCTATGTGTGACCAGGATTTAAATCATATCTTTAATCATAACCACAGTAGGATAGATTCTAGTCTTGTAGTTTATATACACCCACATATAAGCACACATCACACCAAACAGATATTTTCAAAAAAATTCCCCAGTTATTACTTGGAAACTGCTAAGGAGAACATGCATATGTTCAGGGATCAATCCGCATATGACTTCTACACTATTCTTCATCTTTTACTCAGGTTCTATGTTGCAATGGCTCCTCCTCTTAAAGCTGCTTAAAGAAATTTTACCTCTGCCAAGAAGAAGGTTTACATTTTTAGAAGTCTAATATTCATGGCAAAAATGCTTAATACTTGAGATGCCAGAATGTTGTTAGCTGTATACAGATGTAAGCATGATCTTTCCCTAAATATGCCATACATACTATTTCCCAGCATAGTTCTAGACGCATTAAGCATCTCGCAGGCTTATCTTGCCATTGTCCAAGTCAGGTGCTAACCCTCTTCGTTCACCAGAATTTCAAAATCACTCTCAGGGAAACAGATTCTTCAGTCAGCAATTCTTAGCTCCCCTATACAGCTACAGAGGTAGTACACTGACTCAAGTCCACAGATTTTCTCCATCTCTTGGATTTTATTCGAGCTTCAGCCACTTCAGCAGCTCAAAACATTGACTCTTCTATTTTTATCCTCCTTACTCATTCTTAAACCTTAGCATTCTATTCCTTCTGTGAACTGGCAATTGTCCTTAAGGAAACCAAAACAGGGTAAACATGCAGCTCTCCTCTGTCTCTCTTCTCATAGGAATTTTATCCTTGCCAGTCCTGGTTACACTGGTCCCTCTGCAGTATCTTTATAAGGAGGTTTTGTGTAGTTAGCCCAGTCTGACAGTGTTTTTCAGTAAGCATTTGGGTCTGTTTACAAGTTCTTCTATCATAGAACGTGTAGGCTCCACGCTCCCTCCTCCACAACAAATGTCCTTACCTGTCTGATTTTTTTTTCTAAGATTTTATTTATTTATTTAACAGAAAGAGAGATCACAAGTAGGCAGAGAGGCAGGCAGAGAGAGAGGAGGAAGCAGGCTCCCAGTTGAGCAGAGTCCGATGCGAGCCTCAATCCCAGGACCCTGAGATCTTGACCTGAGCGAAAGGCAGAGGCTTTAACCCACTGAGCCACGCAGGTGCCCACCTATCTGATTTTTTAACAACTGGTCATTTTGTCACATCGCTGAAAGCTTTCCAGGTCAATTACTCCTTACAAAAATATTATCTATGCTGGTTCTTTAGTGCCGTAATTTTTTGTTAAATTACATTTAATAAATAATGGAATATGAGTATCAATTTGTACCTAATTTCTTAGTTAGCCTTTGTTCTTAAGTGATATACTTGGCTAAGCATACTATAATCCCACAACCAAAGAAAAAAATATTTTTTCTATGCTAAAGTTTAAGTTGCACTAGTCAGACCTATCAAACTCTAAGAAGTTGACACTCAGTTACCATAGAATAATAAACTTACTAAACCCCAAAGCAAAAGGTGGTACTTTTCTGATCATAAAGATATTTTAAGATACTTCTCCAAGTATCTTGATATGATAACATGAGAGAAAAAAATTAAGTGACGTTGGCCACTTGACAGTTCTGAGTTTTCAACTTCATTTTCAAATAGCTACTTGGCTATTTTTAAATGGGTCTTCCTTTGTTTAATGTTTTATATCATTCTTTTTTTATGCCATTCTTATTCAACTAATGTAAATTTGTTACATCAAATTATACAATGTCTTTTTACTTTTACGTTTTAAATTCTTATCTATCTAAGATAATTTGTTATCTACTATAATTTTGGCATGCCTTGGAATATAACATACTTATTGATGCACATAGCAATC
This sequence comes from Spilogale gracilis, assembly GCA_004023965.1. Taxonomy (NCBI): domain Eukaryota; kingdom Metazoa; phylum Chordata; class Mammalia; order Carnivora; family Mephitidae; genus Spilogale; species Spilogale gracilis. The sequence goes on from PITA01003381.1 coordinate 110,093, forward strand.
CTTCAGACGTGTTTAGGACCATTATGACCATCTCCTAAGCATTTATCACCTGAATTTTAAAATTTGAGGGGGCTGGAATACATACAATTCTCTAGGTTTGCTAAAATATTAATCATAGGAAATGTGGATTCCCCCATACATCTTTATTTCAATATGAGAATATATTTGGTAATTTATCATCTCAGATAAATATCATTTAGTGGAAAGTATGTGACAGTTTCTGAGTTATTAATGTTACATTTCTAATCAAGGGTTTTGTATTTCTTCTTCTTTGTTTAACTTTACTTCAGTAATGGATATTTTAGAACAAGTTGAGAATGAAACTTTTCTTGCTTTTCGTATTGCTCTTCCCCCAGGGAACCATACTCAGTAATACGGAGACTGGAAAAATAAGAGGAGAGAGAATAAATTGTTTTCCATTTAGTAATAACTTCTAAGACACTGCAATATTTTATTCATCATTTTTTAAAAGATAACTCACTTCTCTCAAGCAGTAGGACATCAATAGGTTGACATAAATTATTACAATTACTTATAGGTCTGTCAATGCTATTTAACATTTATTGCATAATCAGAGAGGACATGCCATATCCTGAGTCATATGCCTGGAACATAAAATAGCATAAAATTCGAAACTGTCTCCTGTATGGGAGGACAGTCACTAAGGAGAGATGTGAAGGACTGAATATGCAATAACCCTTAGGCCACTGAAAGGAGTTGGGTTTTTAGTTCAAGTTTCAAGGAGAACCATGACAGGGCTTTAAACAAGTAAAGAACATGATCTGATTTCATGTTTTTAAAATATTAGTATGGGAGCTGTGTGAAGATTATATAGGTAGCAATGAAACAGGTGCAAATGATGAAGCCAGCTAGAAGGGTACTGTGGCCAAGCAGGAGGAAATGACACTGGCACAGGACAGAATTGTAGCTATGGAAATGGAGAGAAGTGCTAATGGGTGACACATATTTTACATTTAGAGACAATAAGAATGTCTAATAAACCAAGTGTCTGGGGATATAAGAAAAAATGATCCATCAAAGCTGATATTTCAATTTTTAGCTTGAGCAACTGATGACATGACTTAGCTTATATTCTGGATATTTGGACTCCTTGTTCTTTATATCAACTGGAAGACATCTGGGGACTTCCCAAGCACCATCTCTAGACCCAAATACCTTTAAAGAGAACAACTATTACAGATTTTACACTTCAATAAAACAGTTATGGGCTTCTAAGTTATTAAAACAGTCTTATCTTTATGAAGGGAACATAAACTACAGTCAGCTTCTCTCGGCGAGGTCCTGGTGCAACCCAACGTATTTCACTCACTAAAATTCTCTTCTGAATTATACCTTCTTTTGCTCCCAATGTCTGAGATATCGCTGCTCTCCTTGCCCCTTTCCAGAATTTTTTTGGGAAAAGTTGTTCTTCACTCTTGCTCAGTAGGATTGAAAACTTTATTTCAAGACTTTTATGTAATTACAGTTTATATTTTGCTTTTTGCTATTCTAAATAGATTTGCACATGGTTGAAAGAAAAATGTGCATTCTCACACACAGATCTGGAATTCAATGCCTGTAAATACAGTTACCATCCAGCATTTTTATAAGCTCCCTTCTAGAATACTTAGTTCCGGTAGCATGCCAGAATTATATTTGGAGTCTTGCTGTTATTGTTATTTATTTGTTTAATTAAACAACTTCCTTTATTTTGTATGCAAAAATTAGAAATCCTCCTTGCATAATAGTTTTTAAGACCACTTATGCTTTCAAAAGTGAGAATTCTACAAGCATATGCCCTGGCCTTTCTCAGCTACACTGAATCAGAATTCTAAGGAATATAAATCTGAAGACTTTATTTTTATTAATTCCACAAGTGACTGTAATGGACAGCCTGATCTGAGAAGAATCGGTAATATGCCCTCCTATTTCCCCACCATATTTGAATCAGTCTATGTAATGAGTGATGTCATCCATGAGATTATGTAGTAAATGTGATCAGTGTGAGGCAGAAAATAATTTGGATAACTTATCTACTGATTAGATCATTTGGTTGCAGCCCTTTTGAACATCATAAATCAGAATCCCTCTCTGTGCAGATGACATGGTTTCATTATGAAGAAGCCGTAAGCGATTGAACCTTTGACTAATTATTGTCAGAATAATAGCTTAGCAGCAGCCAAGGTAAAACCGAACCTTGATATTTAACAAATATTTTCTAAGGTTTCACTGGCTAATATTACACTATCTTACCCAGAGGCGAAGTTATTTGACTAAATTATCATTCTACAGGGACCAAAATACGTTTCCACTAGGCTCAAATTTTCCAAGTGGTAACTTTTCACCTTGCATAGTTTATTACCTGATAAGAATCCCATATCAAACTCATATTTTTACAATTGCAATGTAGATTTATCTGCTAAGTATTTAATATGGAAACATACTTTCTATATTAATAGTCATTAATTCTTCATTTCATTTGTTGTGATATCATTGGCCATATTTTTAAAAATTTTCTCAGCAGAAAAGTTAGTTTCATTACCTAAATAAATTAGATGAGGAGAAAAATTACTTTAGAAGAAAATGAGTACATTACATTTCAAAATAATGTATATTAGCTGTAATCATACTCTAAGTACTTAGTCACTATGTGATGCTGGTTAATTAATAATATCCTTTTTGATCTAGTCTTCTCATCTCTAAAAGAGAAAAGTAACACATTTCTAAAATTATTGGGAGGATAAAATGAAATAATCTTACAAGTGGCTAGCAGAGTTGTTTCCATATAATCAGACTCCATCTGTGGTATCTATTATTCGTTAATGCTTAAAAAAAATTGCAACATCTACAGATCAATGTTTCTTTTTTTCTACTCTATTCACTTACTTCCTAATACTGTCTTTCTTCTTCCTTATGGTATTCCTCACTACCACCTACTTTTTTTTTATTATGTTATGTTATTCACCATACAGTATATCATTAGTTTTTGATGTAGCATTCCATGATTCACTGTTTGCATATAACACCCAGTGTTCCAGGCAATATGTGCCCTCCTTAATACCCATCATGGGGCTCACCCCTCCCCCTCACCCTTCCGCTCTAAAATCCTCAGTTTCCTGGAGTCCATAGTCTCTCCTGGTTCATCGCCCCCTCTGATGTTTCCATCATCACCACCTTCTAGAACCCACAATAACATATTGTTGCAAAACCTGACAATTGGAAATAAGAGTTCCTTTTTTCATTACTACCTTATTGTGGTAGTTCTATTTGACTTTGCTTATTAATGTTGATGTTATAGCCTATAGAGGTGTCTTTTTTTTCATGAATTTGACTTACGGAGTTTCAGTAGTTTTGTATAGGAGTTTTTATCTCTAGGAAAACATTCTGCTTTATTTTGTAGTTCTAGTTCTGACATTGGTGACATTTTCCCTTACTGTTGACAGTTTCTTTTTTTTTCCCCTTTAGATAGTGAACCAGACAGGTGAGGTGTTTCATTTGTTCTATCCAGTCAGTTTTCTGTGGCATAAAACCCTACAAAGTTCCCATCTCACAGTACATCCTTGTTTGGTTTTCACTGGCACTACTTTTTGCTTTACTATGATTTATTTTGTTGTTACAAGCATATGGGAAGTTGACTTTTTTCCCTAGGCATTAGGCAAACACATTTTTTACTTTCTTTTTTTATATAAGAAATTGTCCTACTTCCATAATCATTATGTTGTCTAAAGTTATTTATTTTTTGACACATTGTAAAATAAAATTCCTTAGCCAACTAAAATTTGATTTTGTCATTATTTTGCAATCTGTTCTATGTTCACTTACATGGGTGGTAGGCAGTCAAAATTTATTTTATAGAATCCTCCTGTCTCTCAGCAAATTTTCTATCTTTGTAATTTTCAACAGATATTACTACCCGAAATTAGTGATAGAAAAAATAGTATTTTTATGGCATGAGAAATGCATTTTTATTATTGTTAAAATGAACATGATTAAGGCAACACTTTCTGGCTAGTGGTGGGAATTACTGACAGTGATTGGATAGCACTTAACCAAGATTGAAGCTCTGCCTCACAACTATTTCCACTACACCTGACAAAGCAAGAGTAACATTTCTTCCTACAGAGCCCGGCATAAGAAATCAAAAAACAAAATTTAAAAAATCACCGTGTGTAGCATTCTTACAAAGCTTGGAAGTTCAAAGTACTTAGTTATTTCTTTATTCACATGTCAGTCATGTTCTATTGCGGTTTTAAACTTTCAATTTTTGGTGACTGCAGCTATTAACTCACAACCCTTATGCTTGCTTTACTATTGAGCTTGTAAATTGCTAGGCTAGAGTGTGGGAATTTACATAAACATCACATCCCTACTTCTGTGTGGCCCAGCTCCTTTCTTTGTGCACACATCCTACCCCTCCCTTCCAATTCACCATATTAAATTATTTTCTGGTACTTTTTCAACAACACTTTTTTAAAAGATATTTGATAAACAAATTTGATAAACGTTAGAGTGAGAATTTTCTGCTGTATTATGGAGATAAGTTATTCCTCCATAGAGCATATGTATTTAAAATATGCGAAATATATATGGAAAGATTCTAAACCTTTTTATAGTGTAGCTGATTCTCCACAGAAAAATGCAATGTAAGATCAGAGCTATAAAGAAGAGATGGCTTAATTAAAGCACTATATTCACAGCTCCCTATTTAAAGAATATCTCAAAGGAAAGGTTAGGGCATATTATAAAAGATGAACAGTCATCACATCAATATTAACTAGCCACAGGCCTTCTTAAAGATCAGGGAAACACTCCCAATTTCTCCCAAGGAGCTTTCTGGACATTTTTGCTTAAATTTGTTCATGAGCAGGTAGCATTAATAAGATTATCTTTGCCCTTCTTCTATGATTTTTAATTATCTTAATTTGCCAAATCCTTTTATTCTTAAATCAGTTCTGTCATAAATTGTAATCTGTGTATTTAAGAAAATAAATGTTGGGGGCGCCTGGGTGGCTCAGTTGGTTGGGCAACTGCCTTCAGCTCAGGTCATGATCCTAGAGACCTGGGATTGAACCCCACATCGGGCTCCCTGCTCGGCGGGAAGCCTGCTTCTCCCTCTCTCACTCCCCCTGCTTGTGTTCCCTCTCTGGCTGTGTTTCTCTCTGTCAAATAAATAAAATCTATTAAAAAAAAAAGAAAATGAATGTTAAATGCAATTTGGAGGACTGGGCTAAACACTCCTATGTGCCACTCATACCCTTTAATATCATTATCGATACTCTCGATAAAGTCCTAAATGCACTAAACATTTCATCTCACTTGTCCTGTAGAACTCCAGCATTGGCTGTAGAAAACCAACTGTCTTTTCTGTGCCTATCCAAGATAACTGAATTATGTCAGTCATGTCCATCATATTGCCTCATGGAATGATACCATTACAAGCTTCTGGTTGCCACTAGCTTCTTAGTTGTGATCAGCAACATTACTATTTCCTTGGTCAACTTCCTCTCTAATTCTCCTCAGTCATTATTTTAAACCTTCTTGACTTCTTTTCAAGCTTCTTAGCAGATGATCTCAGATCCATTTTAAAGAGAAAAGAGAAGTCATCTGGCCGAAAGTCTCTCAACTTGCCACCAACAAATTAATAAATATGCATTTACCTGGACCTCTTTTCCTACCATTCTAATGTATGAATGATCCTGGTTTTATATGTAGCAATTACTTTGACCCTAGTTTTATCACGTCTCATTTATCCTCTCAAGCATTTGTTTACATACTTTCTCTCACAGCTTCCGGATGCACATTTATCTTTTTATCCTGTACTCTTCCTTTCAATATGGTCTCATGTCTTTCAAGTTAATTTTTTTTCCATATAAAAGCAGACACTCCTGTGACTCTGTTCTTCTTCACTTCACCCTCTACCTCTCACTTTATTTTGTATTTTATTCTTTTTTTTAAAAAGATTTTAATTTTTTGAGAGAGAAACACAGCCAGAGAGGGAACACAAGCAGCGGGAGTGAGAGAGGGAGAAGCAGGCCTCCCAATGAGTCAGCAGCCCAACTCCAGGCTCCGGGATCATGACCTGAGCTGAAGGCGGAGGCTTAACCAGTGAGCCACCCAGGCACCCCTTATAGTATATTCTTCATGAACTTTTGTATATGCTTTCTGTTTCTAATGCTTATTTCAAACTCACTCCTCCATTCAATTTAATTTGCCTTCTGACTCTACTCTTTCAGTGAGACTGCTCCTGCTAAGGTCCCCAAGACATTTTTCTGGGACATCCCTTACTAGAAATCTCACAAGCATGTCGAATAATCTGTCCAAAATTGCAATTATAAATGCTCCCCCTAAACCAATCCATCTATGGAGTTCCTGAATTACGTCATCATATTCCCTGTTTCTCAAGCCAGAAAACTAGCTGTTTTGTTTTGTTTTATAAACTTTACATCTAATTATTAAAAGTTATGATGAACCTTCTTAGTGTGAGGCTTACAGGAAGCACTTCAGTAGATGTTAAGTATTAAAAATAGTAATAGAAAGTATCACAATTGGCACCCTTAACTATTTACATGAACTTCTGTTTTGCATATGTGTTCTCCAGAAGGTTTTAAGTTCATTGGAGAAACGATTTTTCATACTACTTCTGAGTCCCCAATTCTTAGCATTATACCTTCTCCATCTTAATTTTAGTATTTTTTATATATTTTAACATTTTAACATTAAGTTATATGTTGATGTGTTACTATTAAATAACTCATTTTAACAGGTATGAAACAAATGGCATATGAATAAAATAAATAAATATAAAATATAAACTTATAAAAAAGTAATAAAAACCAATATAGGAGTCCATTGTCTTAATATAAAACAAAATAAAGAATTTACCAATACACATATCAGTAGATTTTATTATTTATAATGTTCAATTAACTATGAGGTAAAATAATACTAAAGCAAATTAAAGAGCAAATCACAAATCATTAATATGTTATAAAATAAATTCTTCCAAAACAATTTTGAGAGAAGAATCTGGCTTTTTCCAGGACTGTATATACTTATGTGTTATACTCTAGTATACAACCCAGATAGCCCAAATCCCCACTGGGATTGAGACATTTCTTCACATAACTGGCAGATATTTGGACTCTCCACACCTATTTTAATGGTGGAAATACATGTGGAAGGGTGGTGAAAACAGAAGAGAGTGTGTCCATATACACAGGAATTGGCTATATCCACTTGGCAGTGTTATCCCACTTTCCACTCAACTTTTTATGGGTATAACTAGTACTAGCAAATGCTCTAGTAGTAATATAAAGTTGAAAAGGAGAGGAATATATGGTATAGAGATACACTTTGTAGTATATAAAAAGAGAATTCCTCTAAGTGTATTGCTGAACACACGGGAAACACTCCTGAAGATGTCTTAAAGTAACTGGGGAAAAAAATAAATAAGAAGACTTGGAATTACAATGATTGCAGGTGAGAAAAATTAATAAAATTATGGTTTTGGGATGAAGGTAGTCAAAAGATACACACTTCCAGTTTAAAACAACTAAGTACAAGGGATGTGCTATAACATGATGGCTATAGTAACATTGTTAAATATATATTTGAAAGTTGTTAAGAGAGTAAATCTTAAAAGAATCAATTAAACTTATTGTGATAATTATTTCAGAAGATATGTTAGTAGAGTCATTATGCTATACACTTTAAACATACAGTGCACTAGGCAATTGATAATTTTATAATGTTTTAAAAATGTTGCATATTAAAAAGTAATATATATTCTAACATAAAAAGGGAAACTAAAATTAATTTTAGTAGTATATCTATTATTACTACATTAATAAGTCACTTATAAAGCAGTGCAATATGAATGATGTGAACTTTAAGTACTCATAAGAATATAAACCTTGTATCACTTGGATGAACCTTTAAATTAAATAAGTACAACCTAAAGGTTTGCCAGTATTTTATAATAATATACAGAAAGTTCTCAACAAAATTCTAAAGTTCAAAGCCTCCAATTTGTCTCTAATGGGATACTCCCTGATTCCTTCTGTTTTGAGAATGAGAAATATAGCTTTCATTGTCTATCACAAGATTTATGCACCATATCCCCTAAGAACTAGAAATATTTCCTAAAGTGACTCCTTAAAAGATGCTATTTAATAGCATAAATCATACAAAATTAGAAATTGGGGAAAAATTGGCAATTGAAAATGTTTTGTATTAAATAAAAATACTGAATGCCACTGGTGTTTCTGATGACTTCTTTATTCTTTTTTCCTTACTAATTTTGTTTTTTGAAAACGATTCTTAATGGAGCTTTATAGTGACCATTTTATGCTGATTAAATACTATAATCCTCTTATTTGTGCAGATTTGTGCAGGTCCCTTGTGCTCTTCATTTTTTATTAAACAACGGGTCTAATGAACCTCGTGCAGTGTTTCTAGGTAATTATTACTCACAGTCTGAAGTGAATTTCAGTTCCAATCCATTTACATTTATGTGCTGAAACTAAATGATTAATGCAAATTTTTACACATTTTTGGATTTAATTTTTCAGAGTAATAAACTATAAATTTCCAGCTCTTGTAATCTCCTTATCTCTTATTTAATTCACTATGTAATTGAGAACAAGCTTTTAATATAGACAGAAGGACTTTCCAAATTTAAATTGATCAGCTGATAAGCCACACAAATTTAAGGCAAGAGATTTGACTGTTTTTTAAAACATAAAAACAAATTTGAAAAAAAAATGTGAAAAGTTATAACATTAACTTATTTCCCCCAAAGCATCTTACAATACTTCAGTAGCTTGAATGAATAGCTTATATAGCTATTTCATTCAATGCAATATTTCTTAGAAAAATAGATTTATTCAATGCCCATCAGTTATCTTACAAATGTGCTTAAAAATTCTACACTTTTCACTCAGTCTGGCATAGAGAAATATAGGATTTATTTGACCATAAGCTGACACCCACACTGAACTAATTATTTTCCATAAAATGGAAATAAATATAGATCTATCCCAGCCCTTAGTGAGCTTCTAATTCTTATTCAACTTATAAAACACTTGCAATTAAGTTATCAAATGACTATTTGTATTATTTTTAACATACTGTTAATAAAAGTAAACCTGTATCAATAATAATATAGCATTATATTGACAATAAAGCAGCAATTAAGCGTGGCAAATAGTTTTTTAAAAATACTTTAAACCTTATTTTAAAGGTTTTTTTATTGTTTATATATTTGAGAGAGAGAGAGAGAGAGAGAGAGAGAGAGAGAGAGAGAGAGAACATGAGCAGGGAGGAGGGTTTGGGGCAGAGGGAGAAGCAAAGTGCCCACTGAACAAGAAGCCCAATATGGGACTCCATCCCAGAACTCCAGGATCATGACCTGAGCTGAAGGCAGATGTGAAACCAACTGAACCACCCAGGTGCCCAAAAAATAGATATTAATCTTTAAAACAGCAATATTGCCATTCAAGTACAGAGAGATCCATATACCACCAGCCCCAAAAAATGCATAATAGCATAATAGCTTCATCCATTATCAAAAACCCCCACCAGACTGGCACATTTATTAAAATCGATGACCTATGTCAATACATCATTATCACCCAAAATACATAGCTTACATTATAGTGTACTCTTAGTGCTGTACATTCTATAGGTTTGGACAAATGTATGATATATACCCATGACCATGATAGTATGTCTCTTACTATACATAGTTCTACCGTATTAAAAATCCTATGTTCTGACTATTTATCCCTCCCTACCCCAATGGCTGGCAACCACTGATCTTTTTACTATTTTCAGAGATTTGCTTTTTTAGAATGACATATAGTTGAAATCATACAGTACATAGCCTTTTCAGATTGGCTTCTTTCGCTTAGAACCTGGCATTTAAGTTTCTTCCATATTTTTCTGTGGGTTGGTAGTTCATTTTTTTTTTTCAAACTGAATAATATTCCATTGTCTGGATAAACCATAGTTTATTTATCCATTCACTTACTGAGGGACAGCTTGGTTGCTTCCAAGTTTGAGCAATTATTAACAAAGCTACTATAAACCACAGTGTGCTCTACTTTGTAGGTACATAAGTTTTCAGGTACACTGGGTAAACATTGTAAATACTGTAAGAGTATGTTTACTTTTTTTTTTAATTTTCAGTTAGCCAATATATAGTACATCATTATTTTTTGATGCAGGGTTCGATTCATTAGTTGTATGTAACACCCAGTGCTCTTCACAAAGTGTCCCCTCCTTAATATATTTTTGTAAGAAACTGCCAAGCCATCTTTGATATGGTTGTACTATTTTATATTACCTCCAACAAAGAAGAAGAGCCCCTGTTGGTACATGTTGTTGCTAATAACTGGTAATGTCAGTGCCTTGAATTTTGACCATTTTAATAATTGCAGAGTGATATTCCATTGTTTTAATTTGCAACTCTCTACGGACATCTGATGTTGAACATTTTGTTCATATGCTTATTTGCTATCTGTATAATATCTTTTGATGAAGTGCCTTTCCAGGTCTTTTGCCCATTTTTAATTATTTATTTTCTTATTGTTGGGTATTAAGTGTTTTTTTTATATTTTGGATAAGAGGTTTTTAACACAAGTGCCATTGGCAAACATTTTCATCTAGCATGTGGCTTGTCTCCTCATTCTCTTGAGCTCTTTCATTTGTTAAAATGATGAATTCTAAAATAAATAAATTTAATTTTTAAATAAAATTATGAATTCTATACAATATCTAAAACATGCCATTTATTCTTCATCCAGAATACTAAATATAAGATTTTGTAGGGGGGGAGTGTCTGGGTGGTTCAGTCATTAGACATCTGCCCTCAGCCGAGGTCATGATCCTGGAGTCCTGGGATTGAACCCCATATCAGGCTTCCTGCTCCAGAGGAAGCCTGCTTCTCCCTCTCACTCCCCCTGCTTATTTTCCCTCTCTTGCTTTTTCTCTCTCTGTCAATTAAGTAAATAAAATCTTTAAAAAAATTTTTGTAGTAATATAGCTCCTATTTCTAAAAATGTATATGAAAACAAATGCATATTTCAGAAATTGTATCAATTTTTACTTTTTATTTACACATAATTTCAAATTTAAGGAAATATAACAATGAGATTAATACAAAGAACATCTATATGCTTTTTGTCCAGATCAACCTAATATTACATTTTCATTATCATTTGTTCACATGTCCTCTCTCATCACACACACACATACACATTTTTTCTGAAATATTTGAGAATAAGTCACTTATAGTGTGGCATTTTACCTTTAAATAATTCATCAAGGGGAGCCTGAATGGCACAGATGGTTAAGCATCTGCCTTCAGTTGATACTTCAGCATGATCCCAGTGTCCTGGGATTGAGCCCCACATAGACTCCTGGCTTAGCAGGACTGTTCCTCCCTCTCCCTCTACCTCTCCCACTGCTCGTGGTCTCTCTTTCTCTCCCTGTATCTCTCTGTCTCAAATGAATAAATAAGATCTTTATAAGTAGATAGATAGATAGATAGATAGATAGATAAGTAAATAATTAAGTGAATATTTCCTAAGAATAAGGATATTCTTTTGCAAACCCATAGTACAGTTATCAACTTCAGTATATTTAACATTATAATGACATTTTTTTAAATTATTCTAAGCTATTCTAATTTTGCCAATTTACAAAATAATGTCTTTTCTAAAATTCTCTTTTTTCTCCAGTTTAGGATTAGGTGCTGCATTTAAATCAGAAAAATAGTATTTAGGATTATATTTCCTAAAATGTACCTATAACTACTTTTGGATTCCTTCACTTTGTTTTTGTTTTACTTTGTTTTAACAAATTATAGTTTTTATATTGAGTAGTTTTAAATATTTTATTTATTTATTTTTAGAGAGAGAGTGCATGCAAGCAGATGGGGAGGGGCAGAGACAGGGGAGAGAGAGAATCTTTTTTTTTTTAAGATTTTATTTATTTATGTGACAGAGAGAGACACAGCGAGAGAGGGCACAGAAGCAAGGGGAGTGAGAGAGGGAGAAGTAGGCTTCCTGCCAAGGTCAAGCAGAGTGCCCAAGGCTGGGCTTGATCCTGGGACTCTGGGATCATGGCCTGAGCCTAAGGCAAATGCTTTATGACTGAGCCACTCAGGGGCTCCCGGAGAGAGAAAATCTTAAATAGGCTCCATGCTCAGTGCAGAGCTTGACATGGGACTCATTCTCACAACCCTGAGATCAGGATCTGAACTGAAGTCAAGAATCAGTTGCTTAACTGACTGAGTCACCCAGGTGCCCTATATTGAGTGATTTTAGATTCACATGCAGTTATGAAAAATAATATGAAGAGGTTCCTTTACCCAGTCAAGCTTCCCCAGTGATAACATCTTAGAAAAACCTAATCCAATTAAATATTGAATAAATTGACATTATATGTAATAAAAAAATAAAATATAATGTCATTATATTTATACAATATTCCTGAAGTGACAAAATTATAGAATTGAAGAACAGATTAATGACATTCAGGGCTAGGGACAGGAGGATGGCAACGTGGGAGGTAAGTTTTCTTATAAAAGCAGGCATTCTGGGCTCCTGGGTGGCTCAGTTGGTTAAGCATCTGCCTTGAGCTCAGGTCATGATCTCAGGGTCTTGGGATCAAGTTCCAAATTGTGGTCCTAACTCAGCAGAGAACCTGCTTCTCCCTCTGCCTCTATTTCTCTGTCTCTCATGAATAAATGAATAAAATTCTTTTTAAAAAAAGAAAAAAAGAGGCATCTCTATGGTGGTGGAATGAAACAGGTATTTGTGAAAGATAAATATGCTCTACTCAAGAAAATGTCAGTTAGATCTATTACTCTTAAAGCCCACAAACCCCAAGAAGTTTCCCTAAGGGAAGACATCTTTTTGTACAAAAAAATTGGGTTTGTCAGATTTACCCAGATGTTCTATGTATTCTAATTATTGAAAATAAATTTTGATTTAATAAATAAATATTGAGTTAAATGAATATGACTTTAAGGTTGTAACCTGTCATGGTGGTAAAAAAAAATGTAGATGAGGGGTGCCTTGGGGACTCAGTTGGTTAACCATCTTTCTTTAGCTCAGGTCATGATCCTAGCTAGGGTCCTGGGATCCAGTACTACATAAGGCTCCTTGCTCAGTGGAGAGCCTGCTTCTCCTTCCTCCTGCCACTCCTTCTGCTTATTCTCTCTCTCTCTAAAAAATAAATAAACAAAATCTTAAAAAATATATATAGAGAGAGAGATGAATAATAACTCTTTACATTTAAAAAAGTGAAGCAAAGCTGTTTGTCTTTTAGAGGAGATAGTAAACCCTCAAAGAGGGTTTCTACATGGTAATTAATACTGATTACTTATTTTTCTCTCTGATACACTCAATCATGTTTTTATAAACTTCACATAGTTACTATAGTAAACTAAGGATAATCTAACTGCCTATGAATACACCTCATGAGAATGTAGTACTCATGTTAAACCACTCAAACATCCAACTAGAAAATATTTGAAAGAGATCATAGTTAAGTGAAGATTCTTGCTGGTAAAAATTACATTCCTTTCATGATTTCCTTTTTTTTTAATTTAAATTTATTTTATTTTTTCAGTGTTCCAAGATTCATTGTTTATGCCCCACACCCAGTGCTCCATGCAGTATGTGCCCTCAGTACCCACCACCAGGCTCTCCCATCCCCCCACCCCCTCCCCCTCCAAGACCCTCAGTTTGTTTCTGAGTCCAAAGTCTCTCATGTTTCGTTTCTCTCCCCGAATTACCTTACTTCCCATTTCCTTTCCTTCCCCTACTGTCCTCTATATTAACCCTTATGCACCATAAGTACATGATTTCCTTTTTGTTATAGCATCTATTCATCTAAACTTAAAGATGAGAAACTATAATAATTAGATAATTTGTTTTATTCTCTTTCCCTCTCAAAAAACCCCATTATTCCTGTACTTTATTCTCAATTCATCCATTTCTACTTCTAATATATATGAGAAAAATCTTATTAATAAATACTGACAAACATAATCATCAATAATAAATATATGATAAATTAGAGTGGTAATAAATGATTACCTCAGTAGAAAGGACACAGGAGACAAATTACAAATATTCAAATCTTCACTCTTCTGTCTAGTACCCGTATAACCTTCAGCAAGATGTTTAAGCTCTGTGTGTTTCAGATTTCTTCTTGACAAAAACAGAAAATAATTTTGCCATCTCCAAGGATTTTTTTAAGAATTAATGGAAGTAAGGGTGAGTGCAATTAAAATTACAGCTGGAGTATAACTAGAGCTCAAAACTCTGCTGTGTAAATTAAATGAAAAAATAAACATTTTTAACATCCATACAGACTCAAATATAACTTAATGCCCAGATAAGTTTAACTCCTTTTGAAAATACACACATTGTTACTGCACTATTACACTATTAATAATAGTCCTATTACTATTGTCATCATTATCACCTCCCCAAAACCTTAAAAATCAAATTAAGAAACTCAAGTATGAAGTCTTAAAATGTTGAAAAAGCATTTACTCATCTAAAATGGCTGATTTAGTTAATGAAACACTAAAAGGTTTGATCTTGGAAGTTTTTCCAAGTTTCAGAGTTAATGACCATATTCTTCACTTCAGAAACAGGCACTGGATTGAATAGTGTTTTCATTAAGAAATTCTTAAAGATATTATTATTGCTAATAGCTGAGCTTATCTACCATTAAAATAAATACATTTCTTCACACCTTATGATGCATTGAACTAAATTCTATTAATAGAATTACATTGAGAATTATGGAAATCTCTTTTTATTTTTTTCCAAAGTTATTTTTTAACTAAAATTTTGCTCCTGCCCTTGGGGGATCTTGTTCTTCTACTGCCATTTCATAGAGTGGATGATAAGAAAAATCATAAGAGAAAAGTGACTATAATTGGATAGGCATAAAATGTATGTAGCATTATTACTTGTAGTTGCAATATATTAAATGGAATGCCAAGATGTATGTCATGTGTGTAACAAGGTGGATAAAATTTTATTTACTGGATTTCCTAGAGAAAGTCCTGTATTTTTATGGAGGAACTACTAGGATAACTATATATGTTGGACACTGCTGCCACAAACAGTGTGCTGAAGTCAGAAAGCTCCTCTCTAAACTTGTAAATGCTGAGAGAGGCTCCCTACTTTCCAACTTTGTAAGGCAAGAAAAATAATGACTTTTTTAAAAAATATTTTATTTATTTATTTGAGAGAGAGAGTGAGAGAGAACACAAGAGGGGAGAAGGTCAGTGGAAGCAGCAGACTGCCCCTGGAGCCCGGAGCCCAATGAGGGACTCGATCCTAGGACTACAGGGTCATGACCTGAGTCAAAAGCAGTTGCTTAAAGAACTGAGCCACCCAGGCACCCCAAGAAAAATAATTCTTTAGAAAATGTAGTGGAGAATGACACAGGAGAAAAACAGAGAAAAGAAAAATCAAAGGTTACTAAATGGTATAAGTTTAGAAAT
Source organism: Spilogale gracilis (assembly GCA_004023965.1). Lineage (NCBI taxonomy): Eukaryota > Metazoa > Chordata > Mammalia > Carnivora > Mephitidae > Spilogale > Spilogale gracilis. The sequence continues at coordinate 125,628 of PITA01003381.1, forward strand.
TAGAGATTCTGCACCACAACCTCACAATTCACATTAATAAAAAATCAACTTAGCAAAAGTGATGGCATATCACTGGATAATTAAGTTACAGATTTCCCTGACTTTCTTCTTGCTTAGTGTCTCTGGACCTCTTACTAGCTCTCTGCCATGTCGTGATGTGCATTATAGAGAGAATTACATGGCAAGAGAATTACTACTAACGATGCCCTTCAGCCAACATCTGATAAACTGAGGTCTCAGTACAACAGCTTGTAGGGAATGAGTCCTGACAACAAAAAAGATAGCTGACCTTGCAAGTGCATCCTTCCCACTCAAGTTCCACCTCAAGAGGCTCTGCAGTCTGTAGCATCAGTCCACACCTTAATGGCATCTGTATGAGATATCCTGAACTGGAAGAGCCAGCTAATCCATGCCTGAATGCTTGGCTTACAGAAACTGTGAGATAATGTATGTGTATTGTTTGAGCCTGATAAATTTTGGGGTGATTTGTTACACAGTACTAGAAAACTAATTATATGTGTGTGTGTAATCATAATTATAATTATGCAGTTGTGTGTATATAGTTATATGTATAGATTACATAGACGTATTACTACATAAATATATGTACTTAGATATTACATAGTTACATGTATAACTACATAAATACATATTTGTGTTTATAGTAATAATTAATAACTCAAAGCTCCTAAGGTTATGGCTTTGGAGAATTCAGTGCTTATAAAATTAAGTAAATATTTATTTTATAAGAATATATTCTCAACAATTATATATATTTCTCAAAAATTCTCATTCAGGAAATTTAACTAATTTTTGGAAGTTAATATGTAATGAATAGACCAAACATTTGTATTACCTATTTAGCAAATCACATTGACACAGCATACACAATAAGAAACATTTCTGTACTCCTTTGCCCTCTAAAATTATATTCATGGGAAGGTAGAAGTTATGTGACTGCAAGTCACCTTAAGAAACTAAATGCATTTACTGTGTTTTTGTTTTAAATGAGCTTATATTAAAACTGAATACCAATGCTTAAACTAGTGGTTTTTCTTTAAACTTTATGATTTGCAGTAATATCTAAAATGCGCTTATGATTTAGGGGCTCCCCAGGTAGCTCAGGCAGATAAGCGTTTGACTCTTGATTTTGGCTCAGGTCATGATCTCAGAGTAAAGAGATGGAGGCCCATATCCAGCTTCACATTCAGTGGGGAGTCTATTTGAGATTTTCCTCCTCCCCACCTTGCTCTCTCTCTCTCTCTCCCTTTAAAAATAAATACACATGGGGTTCCTGGATGGTTCAGTTGGTTAAGCAACTGTCTTCAGCTCAGGTCATGCTCCTGGAGTCCCAGAATCAAGTCCTGCATTGAGCTCCTTGCTCAGCAGGGAGTCTTCTTCTCCCTCTGACTTTCTGCCCTCTCATGCTCTCACTCACTCACTCACTCACTCACTCTCTCTCAAATAAATAAATGAAATATTTTAAAAAAAGAAAAGAAAATATTTCATTTATTTATTTATTTGAGAGAGAGAGAATGAGAGAGAGAGAGCATGAGAGGGCAGAAGGGCAGAGGGAGAAGCAGACTCCCTGCTGAGCGAGGAACTCAATGCAGGACTTAATTCTGGGACTCCAGGAGCATGACCTGAGCTGAAGACAGTTGCTTAACCAACTGAACCACTCAGATGCCCCAATAAATAAAATCTTTAAAAAAATATAAATAAATAAATAAATAAATAAACAAATCTTTAAAAATAAAAACTAAAATGTATTTATGATTTAAATTTAACATATAAAATGAAGGCACATCAATTGAATCTGAATAACAAAAATTAAAGTTTAAAGATTATAATCAGAAATTGATTAAGTTGTGGCAAAGAGGAAATGTTTCAAAGCTTGACAAAATGTTGCCTTTTATTTCTAAGTAGTATAAGGCCATCAGAAATCAATGAAAAGCTCTGTTCAACAGGGAACCTGCTTCTTCCTCTCTCTCTGCTTGACTCTGCCTTCTTGTGATCTCTCTCTTTGTCAAATAAATAAATAAAATCTTAAGAAAAAAAGAGAAATCAATGAAAAAATTTAAACAAAATTTATAGAAATCCAGAGTTGAAAAATACAATCAACCAAGAAAAGATGTACAAATGCTTCCAATGAATGCATTCCAAATATCATTTAATAATTTTAAATATATTTCTAAAATAGCAGAATTATTTTTGTAAAGGTCAGTTAATGCACTCAATTATGCAATAGAGTACAGGATTTATGTATAACATAACACCTTTTGATTTTAAATATGATTATATCAGAAATTTTTCAATAGGAAAACATGAAAGTCAAACTTGCTTCATAATTAATACAATTAACTAAAAGTTTATAGTTTTTCCACATTTTTATCTAAATTTCATTTTAATCAGTGTCTCTAGCATTTTCTCTGGAAAAGATTTTCTGGGAGGGGGAGGGACAGAGGGAAAGGGAGAGAGAGAAACTTAAGCAAGCTCCATGCCCAGCATGGAGCCCATTGAGGGGCTGGAGTTCACAACCCTGACATCATGACCTGAACTGAAATCAAGAGTAATGTTTAACTGCCTGAGACACCTGGGGACCCCTTTGCAAAACTTTTATCTCAATTTGTATAGCTTTATTTTTTTAGGAAATCATAAACTGTCATCACAATTTATAAAATAATGTAGTCTTTCAAAATAAAACCAATTAATCTTCAGATCAAACTAAATATAACATCATTGATGGGAGTTGTAATTTTTGGCCAAGGAAAAAGAGTATATTCTGCATTAGTAATTTGTCTAATTTACATAACCTCTTTAATGCTATGAATCTTGATAATCTCTTAAATGCTTGTGTGCACCTATACCCAACACAAATACAGACATCACTGAAGGAGTCTGTCTAGTTTTATTTGTTTTTTTAGTGATGATATTTTATATAAGTACTTTAAATATTTTTTTTAATTTTATTTATTTATTTGACAGAGAAAGAAAGTAAGAAATTCAGGGAGAGTGGCAGAGGAAGAGGGAAAAGCAGGCTCCCTGACAATAGGGAGCCCAATGTGGGACTTGATTCCAGGACCCTGGGATCATGACCTGAGATGAAGACAGATGCTTAACTGGCTGAGACACCTGGGCACCCCTTTAAAAGGTTTTAAATAAGGAACTTGTATGCATAAAAATAAACCTGGTAACTCATAAAACTCACTAAATGAGTATTATTATTATTTACTTAAATTATGGAAGCTACAATGGTACCACCAATGCCACTGATATGATATTACAAGTGACTGTTTTCACAAAAATGTGTTATCATCATAATGTGTATTTTAAAAATATATTTTATTTAATAAGCACTATATAGTTAATGAAATTAAACCAGACAATTCTCCCAATATGCTTTAAAAGAAGTGAAACTGTAGTCATTAGTAACTGGAGAAATGCAAATTTAAACCACAATGAGATACCATTACGTAAATACCTATGAGAATGCCTAAAATTAAGATGACTGATCGTACCAAGTGTTGGTAAAGATGTGGAGCAACTTGAATTCTTATATTCTACTAGTTCAAATGCTTTGGAAAAGACAGGTTTTGTTTTCATTTTTGTTTTCAATCCCAAACCAGCAGTTTTTGTGTTCTATTAAGATTCAATCTATTTCAATCTAATGCTGGCTTTACTTTTTCTTTTTTTTTTTAAAGATTTTATTTATTTATTTGACAAACAGAAACACAACTAGAGAGGGAACACAAGCAGGGGTAGTGATAGAGGGAGAAGCAGGCTTCCCACCAAGCAGGGAGACCAATGCAAGTCTCGATGTGGGGCTCAATGCAGGGCTCTCAATGCAGGGCTGGATCCCAGGACTCCAGGATCATGACCTGAGCCTAAGGCAGAGACTTAACAACTGAGGCACCCAGACACCCCTAATGTTGGCTTTTCACTATACTTTTTACTTCCTCATTAAATTGCTTTACTCTTTGGTCACATTTTAATTTATCTTTTTCCTCCTATTATTTCTGTAAATGATCTCTAATTTAATCCCAATACATTTAGAAACATACTTTGCATATATTTCAATCATTAAAAAAAATTTTTTTTTAAGATTTTATTTATTTTACAGAGAGAAACACAGCCAGAGAGGGAACACAAGCAGGGAGAGTGAGAGAGGGAGAAGCAGGCTTCCCGCCGAGCAGGGAGCCCGATGTGGGGCTCGATCCCGGGTCTCCAGGATCATGACCTGAGCCAAGGCAGTTGCCCAACCAACTGAGCCACCCAGGCGCCACCTCAATCATTTAAAATTTACTGAGACATTTTTAGGCCAACATTTGTTACTATTCCATGTGAAACTAGTGTCATTTATCTTCTATTTGATGACTTTTATTTCCCTATTTACGTTGAAGCAGTAGTGTTAAAATCTAAAAATATGGATTATGGATTTTTCTTTCTCAATTTAACTGCCAGGCTTTGCTTCATGTTTTCTTTGAAGCTCTATTGATATGTATGTCTATGTATATTCGTTTAGAATTATTGTATGTACTTAATGAATTAACCCTTTTACCATTATTAAATACTCATTTCTGTTAATACTTCTTGTTCTGAAGGCTTTTTTGTTGTGAATATATCCACTACACTTCTTTTCTATGATATATTTTCCATTTTTCCAACATATTTTCTACTTTATATTTAAATTGAGTTTCTTTAAGATAACAAACAGTTGAATATTGCTTTTTTATCCATTTTAAATTCATTTATCAACACTGTATACTGTCACATTTTCAAATATCTGTCAAATTAAGAGCTCCCTTATAGTCTACCCTTTTAAGACTCCACCCCTCAAAAAATGCTGCATTATATAAATAAATACTGACTTCTTAAACATGGCACAAATATTTCTATAGAGCTTAATCTGTAGCCAAATCTTTTTCCTTGTCTCATTAAAATTCTGTTATTAGTACACATCAAGTAAGGTCAATGAACCAGGATACTGTCTGTGTCAAATTTCATTCCTGCACATTCCTATGCAGAAAACTTCCCATTAAAGTGTAAAATAGAGCCTGAAGTGCCCAATTGTGAACATACTAGCAACATGTAGTAAGTCTTAGTAAATAACTCTAAGCAGGAGTTAACACAGTCTATTTTAGAGTAGTAAGTGCAAAAGTGGGAAAAATAGACTGCTTCATTTGACAACATTGATATCAATATTTTTTGAAAATCTTAAACAGTACGACACAAACATATGAAAGAACCCTCCTTTGAGTTATAAAGTTATGTTACAAATTATTGAGAAAAATTAAAACTGTCCCAAAAAACCATAAAGAACAACTTGAGGACTGGATAGATAGATAGATAGATAGATAGATAGATAGATAGATAGATAGATAGATAGATGATAGATACATTCAAGTCGTACATATATATACATATATATGTGATATATCCAAATACATCCAAAAGATGTATAAAGTATAAAAATTTTAAAAAAAGCAGAATAACAGTTTTTTTCCTAAAATGTCACCCAAAATGTATAGAAAAATATGTCTAGACCATCATTGTGGCAATTCAAATTGCTAACACAATTCAATTCTTGTATCAAAATTATTGTTCATAGAATTTTGTTGAAGATATGATGCACGGGAATATAGACTAATGACTAACAAAATATGTGTTAAAAGATTTCTGTTTACTGTAGTATCACCTCTACTATCAGAAAATGAATATGAACCAAAATAGCTGGGTATAGGAAATTATTGGAAGCACATATACCCTTTCTGGGAATGAAATTATACATAACAACAGAAATGTTAATGTAGATTTTCATTAAAATGTTAATATAGAATATTTTAACAAACAACATCTTTTATCAAGTGAAAAGTAGATAACAAGCTAATATGTGAGATAATTCAAACAAAATATTTAGACAAACTCATATAGTTTTATAGAAGCAAGACTAGGATAAATCCCCAAGTATTACATATAAACATCATTGCATGTTATAATTAAAGAAGATTTTTATTTGTACTTTTCTATATTGTCAAAATACTTAATAATAAATATGACTTTCTACTATAGATATTAAAGAAGGAAAAATATGTTTCAAATATTAGCAGTGAGAACAAAATACACCTATAAGCTATTAAGCATTTTGTTTTTATGTTTAGAATTTACTTTGACAAATATAAATATGAAATGCTAAAAACATGAGGACATTAAAAATCCAACCCCTGTTATAGACTTTGAGAATTGCTACCTTTTTCTGCTCTGAGAAAAATTTGTGAACTGAAGTGTTCTTCCAAAGAACAATCCATTAAGAAAATAATTCACAGGTCATGAAACAGTAAACCTGGAATTGCCAGTATCAACTTGATTGTCAATTTTGCTCTTGTCATATGTCAATTGCAATTGTCAATTAAGCTCTGTTTCAGTGAATATACAATGCTTTCTTACATATCCGTGATTTGAAACCTTCCTTGATTCTCCTATCATAACTGTTCCTTTCCAATAGAATTTCCATTTACTTGCAATTTTTCAACCAATTCAGTCTTCATAAAAATAATAATATAATGTTTGGTTATTTGCTTTTAAATGTTGTTCTTAAACTGGTTCTTAGGGGAAAAATGTTGGGACAAAATTAAATCTCTAAATTGGTATTTAGAAAATTTTCTTTAATAGTTTCTGGTACAAAAATCATAAATTCCCCAAGTGCCTTCTTTTGGTTTGATACTCTTATATGTTCCTTCTTCATCAAATTAACTGGGTTACTGAAAATGAATGGATATATGCCTTTAAATTAAAGGCAGTCTTACAATAATTGCATCAGCTGAATGAAACTGAGAGATCAACACAGAGTAATGATTTTCAATTATATATATATAAAAAATCATATAAAAATCTCATAAAAATGCAGATTCTCAATCTCCACCTCAGAAATACTTGAACCAATAAACCAGGATTACATTAGCCTGGTAATCAAGATTTTTTTAGAAACTCCCATGTCTTACTGATGTCAGAGAACATTAATGTCCTGTCCTCTCAAGATCCTTCTAGCTGGACTATGAATCAAATTCACATAAGACAGTAACAGGAGAAAATCAAATTTAATGACATACATACCAGGAGTAGACATGGAAATTCCAAAGACAATCAGGCAAAATGTGGTATATATGTAATTCTGAACTAAAGAGAAGGGGGTAGGTGTCTGAGACTTCAAGGGTAATGCAATTCACAGGAAGATGAAAAAGAATAAAAATATTTGGTAAACAAATGTTTGCTTGACCACTCAGAAGCAATGGCACATAGAGGACTTTGATCAAAGAGGCCTTGCTAGATCCCTCCGTGTCTGAGCACACCCAGTTCATAGTATGTAGTTATATTGATAGCTCTCTTCCTGAGGGAGGTCCTCTGTCTATAGTCTTTTTTGGCAATTGCCAAGGACATAAAGACCTTCTTTTGAATTTGCTGGGGTTTTATGGTTTTTGAACTCAAAATAATCTTCCAATGTGGTCCATCTTAGGAATGCCTACCCTTGCCCCTTCCCTGGTTAAGTTAGGACTTAATTTTGAGAAAAGTTGACTTGGGAAATTATTGATATTATCTTTACATTTTATGGACGTATTGAAAATAAACATTGTGTGTAAGTAAAAGTAGATATATTACCCACAGCAGTCTTTGACATTTATTGAACTAGCTATCAATTAATGTGGATAACTATTTTTCTTCTCTTGGTAATCATGATAGTCTGCCTAGCATTAAAAACACAAATATCATAACTTTATTAGTACTGTTAGTTTTATTATGTGTCCAACATATCTGACAAAATTAGTTGATTGAAGTAAAATGGATGGTCATATGCTCTTTTTCATCTGTTTGGGTACCAACTGATTTCTGGATATATGGGGTAGCTTCTCACAGGAGAAAAGCACAATAAAAATTTTTCAATAAACCTTAATAGAAATATATATTTTGTGAAATATTTATTTATAGGTGATCTTTTGTCTGCTATTGAATATCATAGGATGCAAGGTAAATTAAAATAAGAAAGTAGTCTATTTGGTTTTGCTCTGCTAATTTCTTTTTTTTTAAGATTTTATTTATTCATTTGACACAGAGAGAAAGAGAGCACAAGCAGGCAGGTGGCAGGCAGAGGGAGAAGGAGAAGCAGCCTCCTGCTGAGCAGAGAGCCCAATCCAATGCTGGGCTCTATCCCATGACCCTGGGATCCTGGCCAGAGCTGCATGCGGACCTACAACTGACTGAGCCACTTAGGTTCCCCTACACTGTTAATTCTTAATTAGAATGGAAAGAAGCATAGAACTAAGAGTGAAATTTCCAAGGAATCACCATAACTTCTGGAATACTGTGTCATTTCACACTGCTTCCTTTTCACTAAGCCATTCCTTTGAAAGGAGAAGCCTTGCATTCCAAGCAAGAACAAAGGATGGTACTTTGCATTCAGTTGTTCTTTGCTGCCCTTCATTAGTACTTCCACTGTCTCTCTAACCTCAGGGCTCATTTTTATTTCCATTTCATAGTTCTGACTTCTTTTTTAAAGATTTTATTTATTTATTTGACAGAGCGAAACACAGCTCGAGAGGGAACACAAGCAGGGGGAGTGAGAGAGGGAGAAGCAGGCTTCCCGCAGAGCAGGAAGTGTGATGTGGGGCTTGAACCCTGGACTCCAGGTTCATGACTTGAGATGAAGACAGCAGCTTAACAACTAAGCCACCCAGGCACCCCTAGCTTTTTCTTCTTATTGAGAAAAAATACAGTTTAAGATGACAAGTGAGAATTAATAGACTCTATGATAATAACACCAACTAGACAGTATAAGAAGACCCCACTTCAGAGCAATATTTAATCAAGGACAAGACTTCCCTGTATACCTTTGACCTCATTCTGCCTGCAGTCTATTCTTGTCAGTCAAGAATCTTAGATCTGGCAAAGAGAATAAAACATTAAAAACAAAACCAGTCAATCTCTGTTCTAGGATCAACTGCTCTATAATGCTGCTTTTCTTATGCCTAGACTTCAGACCTTGCCAAATTCCCTGGACTGTCTGTCTCTTACTGCACTTGTGCTGCCTGTCAGATTGCTTTCATTTAACAGGACACCTGGTCAGCATTGTCATTTTCCAGAAATATGCAAAGAAAGGGAAGCATTTATTCCTTGTTGAAACCATGAGAATGAAAACAGACATCCTGTAAAACACCTGAAAATGTTTTTACAATGAAATCCTGAGAAAATATGAAGCTAATTTATTAAATAATACATCTATAAGTAATTAGAAGTATATTGTACGGAGTCCAAATGAAATAGGGAAGCTGAAGGGACTCTATTTTAGAAAAGCTCCATCTCTGTTCTTTTCCTGTTAGACTCTATTTACTCATGTTCCATTGTTTGCCTCTGAATAAGTCAAAGAATCTATGTTCCTCCTTCAAGGCGGGCTCAAGGAAGTTAATCATAATCTGAGCTTTGTCCTAGGTCCCAAACATCTGATAACACCTAGGAAGAGCCAAATCCCAAACATGTTCCAGAACATTAGCTTCAAACAAACTTCAGGTGATACTGGTATAATATTCCTGTTTTGTAATTTATGGAATAACACTTATTATTCACCTGACACTCACCTTTGATTGGACCCTACCATGAATTCCTGGAAAAAAAAAAAACATACCCAGTCCCTTTTCCGATATAAACCCATAGACCCAGGCAACAATAAGACTCATTCTTTTCTCCTTTCTGAATCTCTCTGATAACTGTGCTTGCTATTTAATAAATTGCTTTCACTTTTTCTGGCTCAAGTTTGATTTTTATCCTGTGTGAAACCAAGTACCCTCTTGGTTGGTTCTGTGGGAACATCCCTGAGTTCTTGGACCCAGATGACCTGCATCAAAAACATATTTATGTGTCTTATTTAATAGGAAAGATGGGATGTTCAAGACATTTTTTTTAAAAATCCTGGAGGTAGTAGAGGAAATTTTCTGTGTATAAATTCTCCTCATCTATAGGCAATTTCTCTTTTCAGGTCAAAAAGAGTATTCACTACTTTGAAGTAATTCAAGTTCAGATTGAAATTACTTGCATTAAGTCTAATATTCGCCGTGACTGATCTCTCCAACTCACTGCTTTTTAAACAGCTTACTGAGATGAGGGAATAAATGATAGGAGAAAATTTGCACTGAGTCACCTACTTAATACAGGGTTAGGCATAACTATTCTACTTATATTCATTCAGTTTTTAAAAATCAATTTCCTCTTAGATTACACTTAAACATGAATTCATCTCTTAAAAATTTTGAAAATCTCTAAGTAATCAAAAATCTTAATCAGACTTTACATCCACAGGGATTATTATTAACTAGGAAATTAAATGTTGCTTGCTTTCAAATTACAGAAGACTGGGGTACCTGGGTGGCTCAGTTATTAAGTGTCTGCCTTCAGCTCAGGTCATGATCCCAGAGTCCCAGGACTGAACCCCACATTAGGCTCCCTGTTTGGCAGGAAGCCTGCTTCTCTCTCTCTCACTTCCCCTGCTTATGTTCCCTCTCTAGCTATGTTTCTCTCTGTCAAATAAATAAATAAAATCTTTTAAAAAATTATAGAAGAATTTTAAAGTATAGTTTAACACAGTTACATTTGGACTTTACAGGCATTGTCTTAAGATATGCACTAATATAAAATATGATCCTTCTTTTGCTGTCATCAATGAAAAGTAGAGTTAGCTAAGTGTCTTTTCCACTTCTTTAAAATGTGAAAGCTATTTTAACACTAACTTATATGTATTTTCCTACTTTCTATTAAATTCTAAATATCAAAGTCCAGAAGCAGTAGTTTTGCATCACTGGCTAAGGCTGGCAGAGCTACAAATTTTCATTGTATGTTAATTCTGTTTTCTCGGTTTCTCAGTCTTCATGTCATCATTTTAATCCTAACTTTCTACAACCATAACACACATTAGGCCTGCATTTGAAATATATGCGGTGCCAAAATGGCTGTAGTTACAGTCGTAAGAGCTGATAATCAAAAATGGAAATGAGGAGAAAAATTAAGATATATTACAAATGAGGAAAAATCTAGACATAAAGATTAATAATATTTTAAAAAGTGTTTTAAAAAGTATTTGAGGGGGTGCCTGGGTAGCTCAGTCAGTTGAATGTCTAACTCTTGATCTCAGCTCAGGTCTTGATCTCAGGGTCATAAGTTCAAGCCCCACACTGGCCTCCATGAGGGTGTGGGGGCTACTTAAAGAAAAAAAATGAAAAAGAAAAAGTGCTTGAGGATTTTAAGAAATAAGGTTCTATGAATGTTTTCTAATTTACAATGAATATTTCCTAAATTAGACATCAAAAGAAAATATATTAAATTACAAATAAAATATTAATAGCAGTTTGAAGCCACTGTGGTGGCTTGATACTGTGGCAGCTTTGGGACAGTTGGGCAACAAGGGACACAGTTGTCAAACCCAAAGTCCCTAGCCATAGGGTGGAGAGCAGCAAATAAGAGTTAGGGAAGGGGTTTTCTCAGAATTTCTGAGAAAATAAGAGTAAATAAAATTGCGCATATTCCTAAGTCAATGGCTCGTATAAAACAGCACATTTGAATGAGAATAAAGAAGTCTATAGAACTGGCCACTCCTCTCCAAAATTCCCAATCTCTCCACAGGAAAGAAACTCTGACCTACCAATATAACTTGGCTATTCACATATGGCATCTCATAACTGTAAAACTGCCAGAGAGGAAAAGATAAAAATAGACATTAAAAAGAAAATTAAAAGCAAGTAAGGGAAAATATCACAAAAAAGCACCAAAACAACTGAATAATCAAAAGATTAAGTTACTAATGATATGTAAATGACATCACATTTTCAAAAGATGTTAAAAATAAGTACAATGAAGACTCTCAGAGAAGTGAAGGAAGAAAATATCCACAAAACAAGAAGAAATTATAAAACAAAATAAGCTACATAAATCAAAACCAGATAGACATCCAAAACAACTGATCTGAAGTACTAGGGAAATGTGATTATCACACTAATAAAAAATCAGTAGATGTAGTATCTTCTAGAATAAACACAAAGAAATAAACACAAGAAAGCAAATGATTTGGAAGAGAATGCTATAGAATTTACTCAGAATCAACCTCTTAAAAAGAACCACAGGCCAAAAATGGAGTGACTTATGTTAAGGTCCCACATCAATAAACCAAGATTTAATATCTAAACTAACTACAGTTTCAACTTTCTCAGGAATGTGACCTTTAACTAGTCAAGCTGGAAATTCCTGGTCAATAATAGTAGGCTATCCCCTGCAAGACCCTTTCCCTGCAGGAGAGCAACCTTGCCTAAATAATGCATTTCTTGCATATATATATAATTTTTTTGTCCTCTTTCTGCCTTCAAGAATCTTTCCTTTTTGAGGAGGAGTTAAGATGGAAGAGTAGTAGATGGACCCTGGGCTTGCCTGATCCCTGTAACACAGCTAGATCAAAATCAAATCATTTTGAAGAACTGGGAAATCAATCTGAGGATTAAGAAAACAATTTGCACAATTAGAGGGGGAGAACTGTCAAATGCAAAGTACAAAGACATGAATTGGGGGAGAGAAAAACCATGGTGTTGCAGAGAGCTGGGATCCTTTTCCCTGAAAGAAGTCAAGGAGAGGAGTGAGAATGGAAGAGGTTAGCAGGATGTAAGGTTTGCCTAAGACACCATGGTATGGTTTCTCTCCCATAGATACCCTGGATCACATTGGAGAGAGCATTCCCCTTCCTGGAGTACATTTGGAAGAGGGTATGTTGCCTCTCCAAGGACAGAAGACCTGCCAAATGAAGCAGGGGTCCAGAGGTGCACAGGGAAGGCAGATAACCTTGTGGCATGTATTTGCTGTGTTTCAACATAGACTCTAAGCATTCACACTAGCCCACAGCTGCTTTTCTGGGACAGAACAGTGTCAGGTTCAGGGTTGCATAGTTCTCCTCCACAGGACAAGAGAGGGTCCAGCTTTTCAGTGCTCTTTAAGATATGTTGTTTTAAATCCCAGCTATTGGTCAAAGATAAAACACAGGAGAATGTGGCACCAGTCATGCTGACAGCCAAGCACAAGCTGGTTGAGGACAGGGATCTAGTGAAGACTGGGACACAGAAGAGGAGATTGTTTACTTTTCTGTGAGGGCCTCCTGAATAGCAGTGACCACAGATCCCCTCCCTAGAGATAACAGAGTGCAGTGACACCATCCTCTGACCCCCCTGCCCACAAGAATGGTGGGACTTGAGAGAAAAACAGAGTGCCTCCAGTGGATGCTGGAGTCACTCAAACCAAACCTGCCTCCTGTGCTTAGGAGGGGTATCTTTACAAGGGCAAGTCTGTGAGTCAGACACCAGGCCTCTTTCTCAGAAGAACAACACAAACCTTCCACATGCATCAAGGCTACTGATCAGAGAGTCATCTAAAACATCACCCTTAGTTCTGGTGGAAACAGGAACAGAATTTTTTTTTTTTTTTTTTTTTTTTTTTTTACATTTACTATTGTTGTTTTCTTTTTCTTGGGAATCAGACTTCCAGGAATTTTGTTGTTGTTCTTTGTCTGTTTGCTTCTCTGTTCCTTTTCCATTTCTCATTACTTGGATCAGGCTTTTTTTTTTTTTTATCAGACTTATCTTTTTTTTTTTAAAGATTGTATTTATTTATTTGACAGACAGGAACACAGCCAGAGAGGGATCACAAGCAGAGAGAGTATGAGAGGGAGAAGCAAGCTTCTCGCTGAACAAGGAGCTTGATGTGGGGCTCAATCCTGGGACTCTGGGATCGTGACCTGAGCCAAAGGCAGATGCTTAACAACTGAGCCACCCAGACTCCCCTAAATAAGACTTATCTTAACAAAAAAATCAAAGAACACCTAGTTAAAGGTCCAAATACTCCTCACTATAAGGAGGAACTCTGCAGAGGACTGGCCTGTGGGAGCAGTCAAAACACAAGCAGAGTACACACAGCATGCACCAGAAACACTTCCTGAAGCATTAGGCCCTGGACAGTGTAGGACCTCTTCTTAATAAAACCATTATTCTTGGGAACATGAAATATAACAAGCTCTCATAACATGCAGACAGAAACCTAGGCATAATGACAAGATGGAGGATTTCCCCCCAAATGAAAGATCAAGAGAAATGCACAACTAGGGACAGACAACAATCATAGGAATACCAGCTGAGCTTGAAAGAAGCATTGAAGACACCAGAGAAACCCTGGCTGCATAGATAAAAGACCTAAAAACTAGTCAGACTGAAATAAAAAATGCTGTAACTGAAATGCAAAATCAGTTGGATGTAATCACAATGAATATGGGTGAAACTGAGAAATGAAATGGGTGAAATAGAAAATATATTCATTGGAAATAATGAGACTGAAAAGAAGAGGGAAAGAAAACTACTAGATCACAAACATAGAGTTAGAGAACTCAGCAATTCCACAAAGCATAATACTACCCATATCATAGGAGTCCCAGAAGAAGAGCAGGTGCAAAGGGGGCAGAAGGTCTATTTGAATACATTGTAGCTGAGATCATCCCAAATCTGGGGGAGGAAACAGACATTCATGTCCAAGAGGCACAAAAAACTCCCCTCAAAATCAACAAAAACAGGTCAACACCAGGATATATCAGAGTGAAACTTGTAAAATACAAAGATAAAGAGGGAAATCTGAAATCACTAGTGGCAAAAGGTCCTTAAATTAAAAGGATAGACACATAAGGTTAGCAGCAGAATTTTCCACAGAAACATAGAGACAAGAAGAGGGCAGTACGATATAGTCCGTGTGCTTAATAGAGGTTAAAAAGCCTATTAAAGAATGAATGAGAGGAGGGTCAAGATGGCGGAAGGCCAGGTGACCGCATTTCAGGGAGTTCCCTGAAGAGAGCTGAATTCCAACAAAAAAACCACTACAAGACCACCGTGAACACCCATGAAACCAGCCTGAAATGTGATATTTCCCACTTCTGGACCGCCACGAGAGACAAAGAACATCGGCAAAAAGGTAGAAACAAATTGGAGG